>CABFOQ010010834.1:2096-12896 GCA_900660455.1 Gephyroberyx darwinii | reverse complement strand
CCCACCCCACCCAATATTCCCTTGCTGTCTGCCTGATGGGCTAATTTGTGTCGACTTAGCAAGGCTTTGGCAGATTTGCAGTTGTTATCAAAGAGTTATTTGAAGCCTGACTGCAGCTCTTATGTAATTTCTCCACATAGTGTGGACTGAGTTACAGAAATTGTCGAAGCTTCTTGGTCATGGTGCTCCATGAGTGAAAGATGTGTTTGTACCTCTTTGTATGCTGATTGCAAAGGTTTTGGAGACGTTCCCGTTCACCTTGGCCTACTTTCCGAAGTGCTGCGTCAGAGGACTGCATGGGATGCTGCAGCAATCCAGACGCTACTGCTTTTAGAGGGCCGCTGTTTTTATGCAATGGAGAGCTAAAGCCGATCCTAGAGTTGTGACTCAAAACATCTATTGCTGAAGTAGTTGATGGGCGAGAGGTTTTGGAGAGAACATTTTGAACATTGTGGTTTTGATAAATAGTGTTATAAATTGTGGTCCAGTCTATTGCGCAGGAAATCCAGTTGTGATCATAGCTGGCCTTGGATGGGGTTGAAATGAAGACAGGATTATGTTGTTGATGGAGACTGTTTATTTACGGTTAAGCGTTGCATCACTGTGACGTGTTTGCAAGTTTAATATATCAAGTGGAGTCGAGCAACCTAGGGTTTTAGATGAACCATTCCTCCTTGTCTCCATGGAAACGGGGTCACTGGCCCTGACCTGGGCTTCTAATAAAATAAGAAAAACATGTTTTCCTTCTTAGTTCGTGTCCCCCACCCACCTTTGTTACATTTCTATGGTGTTTCTCGTTTCACTTTTCATCTGGACATTGGTTATATGGTGTAGAGCAACACGGGCACCAAACGCACTCCCTATGCAGTCCAATGAGGAATATGAATGCTGGACTGATATAGGAGCAACCTTTCTCCTCCTTTTCAGCGATCAAGGGGAGAAATTGAGTTTACTGTATCATTAAGCATAGGCAAGGGTGCATAGAAAAAAGGAAGAGCTTTGAAGAAATAAAGGAAGGAGTTTGAAAAAGAAAATTAAGGAATGACAGAGTGACCGGTCTGGGCAAACAAAGACGCACTCACAGAAATTCGGCTTAGACAGAGTCTGGCCAAACCCGACATGACACAACTGGATCATAGCACCTGTTTCTGCAGCCTGCCTGTCTGCTCTCTAGCCACCCAGACACAGACTGACTGACTTTCTCTCTCTCTCTCACTCTCTCTCTCTCACTCACACTCATTATTTTACCTGTTTTACCTATTGGTATGTTTCATGTTCCTTGTAGCGACAGTATAGTTGCATCTGATAGACAGCAAACCAACCTTAGCTACCAGTTTTGAAAATAAATGTACTGTACCAGCTCAGAGAATGCTCTTCATCCTCCAACACACCCTCCTCTTCCTCCTCCTCTGCATCCTCAGCTCTGGCTCCTGCAGGCCTCCTAACACAACATTATACCGCCCACATCTCTCGCCATTCTCCATAGCGAGAGCAACATAGTTGGCGTGGAAGACCATCCACAGTCCTGCCTTTTAAAACGCCTGGTAAAGACGCCTGTGATGAACAGAGACAGCCTTTTCTTGTTATAGCCTGATTGTAATAACATTGTAGTACTGTTACTTTACTCTCTACTTACTTACAGATGCCTATACTGTGTCTGTAACATTCAGCTGAACGTCTTCAACACATTCCAGTGGAGTGAGGTGTGTGTGTGTGTGTGTGTGTGTGAGAGAGAGAGAGAGTGCCTGGAGGACTGAACTTGCCCCGACAACAGATATGTGTCAGATATCCACCATATGGCCTGGTCTGATTTTATAGGGATTCATGTCTCTGTCTGCACTAAAGTGGAGACGTTTAGAGGCTAGGGTTGGTGCTCAGGGAAACATGACGTGTGATTGTTCTAGATTAGTGTTGTTTCAGTAGGTGTAAGTACAGGACCAAGAGGACTCTGGGACAGTGATGATTGTAATCATGACGATGATCAATCCGTCAACTCTGGTACCTGGCCTGATTACCGTGTGCGTCTATGATTGTGTACAGAGAGAGATATATTCCTTTGGAGCGAGTAGAGATGACTCCAACCCTCTGGCACAAGGCGACCTTTTCCTGTAGCTGGTTGTTGGCTTGCTGCTTGGTGTCAAGAATGTGTGTTTACCCCTGTTGTCCTAAGTCACTAAGGAAAGATTCATTGCATAATTGGCGCAATTGCTAACAAGCAGAGGAAGTTGGACCCTGAACAGTTCTGATTCTAGTCCATGCTCATGAGTCAAGATGAACCGGTGCCAGGTTGTCAGCACTCCTTTTGCTTTCCATCTCTCATGATCAAAGTCAAATGGCTTTGGATCGAGAGTGAAAGACTTGGAAGTGGCTCTTTTAGGCTCTTGCTGCTACATGCCTAACAAAAAGATGAGTGAATTCATAACATTTGCATTTGTCACCACACAAATTGATAGACAAACCGACGCCTGTTATCGGATAACAGGTGTTTGTAATCAAATTGCAGGTGTTCATGGGTACACGAACAACGTGGGTAATGAGTAATATTCATGGCAGTGCACCACACTGATTGTAACTGCATGAAAACACATGAGCATACAATGAGAAAAGGATGGAGGTAATAAAAGGATCTTAATCCATCACATTGTGAAATCGCTCCAGTAGTTACAACACTTCCCATCAGCCAGTGTTGTAATGATTGGAAATGATGTCCATAAGGGGAAAATCATAGGCCTGTGTAATTCAGAACATGAAAAATTATGCACCTTTGCTGAACTCATTTTATTAGCAACAGCACTTGCTGGCTGGTGTTCAGGTACTGGCTTAGAAGAATCAATAACACTGCAAAATGTAACACAATACCATGTTGTTCCCCCATGTTCCTCTTAACTGAGTCAGTTTCACTCGTGACTTCCGCGTCCAGAATTTGGTCTGTCAGACCCAAAGAGTTGACGGCAGAGGAAGAGAATTTGCTTCGCAACCAAAAATGCAAGTAGACGATCAGCCGGCTGCCAAAAGAAGCAAATTTTTCTCTTGGTGTGTCATTAGAGGGAGAATGGGATGTTTTGCTAAGCTGCAGAACGGCCAGGGGTGAAGTTTGGAGGGCGCAAAGGCATGCTTGTATGGCGCTGACTAATTACTAACCAGAGAATCTGTTCGTAATGAACACTGTCGTACTTCTGCACAACATTTGAGCAGAGATAACAAGACAGACGGAAAGATCAGGGAACAGTAGAATATGGGTAGAATAAGGAGAAGACAGGCAGGCCTAGATTAAGCAGTGGAAGTACAAGAAAACAAGACTACTTGCCCCTTGTGGTCTCTGGGCTGTTCTGGTGTATGAGACGCACCTCTAGGCATGCGCACCTCAAAATGTTTAACATCAGGGCAATGTGTTAAACAACCAGGCAGGCATACTTCAAAAGCTTTAACACGAGGGAAATTACCATTGCAAGCCCAAAAGGTTGAGTGTTTAAAGTGTGTTTTGGGTTGTTTAGGTCACTGCTCCATCTGTTTAAGCAAGAGGCTGTCATCAGAGGTTATCTAGTTCTTTTGTCAGCTGTGGCACGCACCACTGCAAAGCCAAGTAACTGAGTAATGAAACTGAGAAAAGTACGAGACGCAGGAGGTAAAGTTGATCTCCTGCACCAACAAAAGTATATATTATTAAATGGCATTTATGAGTATAATTGTTGATAATGTAAAACACACAAAAAGTAGTTATTAGTTACCAAACTGTCCAGTTCATGTTCATTATTTCTACCTATGAACTCATTTGTACCATAACCAAACAGTGAAACGCCCACACTCGGCCGATGTAAGCCAACAAACATGCAGTCATTTGATGTGTTCAGATTGTGGGATTGTTTGGTTTATAAAAATACAATTGGGCCCAACCGTAACTAGCTCTGTCTATTGTGACCATGTTCATGTCTACGCCCACGCAGCAGCCGTCGCAGTTCTTGTTGCCTCAAATTACTGAGATGTAAATGAAATTATCAGTGCACCCGCGAGTTTGCTGAAACACAGAAGGTATTTGTGGCTGGAATCATCCCTTGGGTAGAAGGGGAAAACCGCTGACATGACTGATCCGGGCAGGATTAAAATGACTTTATAGTGCTGTAATAAATTTCATTAACTGACCTCTCCTACAAAAATATTACATTATGGCAGCTTAATTGGCTCAAATGTCTGCGGCATTCACAATCATCTTATCACAGATGCCCACAGAAGGCCCACCTGCACCCAAAGGCATCTCAGACGGTCCTTTTTTAATTTGTCCTCGTCCCTCCCCTTGAGACTACTCAAGTGCTCCCATTGAGACAGCATTCAAACTATTGTCTGAACAACTTCAGAGACAAGCAAAGGTTTATGCTGGCTTCATAATTTCCATGCACCGATCACAAAAGGATGCTTGTTTGGGCCTCTTGTCTCTCTGTGTCTCTGAAATATTGGTCATTTCCTCATTCAGGGTTAAGGGGAGGAGTGGCTCTGTGCACTGTGGCGGCTGACAATCCCACATTGTGTGTGAACTGGTGCTGTTCCACAAAGGGCTCATTGTGGAGAGTGGCGGCCCAGGGAGAGGGGACCGGGTCTAGGCTAGGTGACAGAGTGGTGTGGGTTTGGGGGGCCTGGGTCTGGGGGCTAGAGCCGCGGTGGCTGGCCCAAATTAGAGGCGTGTATTGGCGCTCAGCTGACATGATGCTGGGGCCGCGAGTGTGCACACGTGGGAGAGGAGCCCAGTGCTGCTTGCTTCACAGCCCCTGCACCACACACATACTGTACACCTACACAACGGCCGCCTACTGCATGTGAGCACCCAATCCTTGATCTCTCACAGTGCTATAACAGCTTTATGTAAGTCGGTTTTTCACCAGAACTGTTGTCAGTCCCAATTTATTTTTTCATGTGCCTAGACTCAGAGAATCCCATGCTGCGATGATGACACCAAGGGTTTAAGCTGCTTGTACAACTGTTCCCAGAATTTGAAATATTTTTCTGTTTATCCTCTCGTGATCCCGGCTCAAGGACAAGCCCACGTGCGCGTTGTACTCTTGGTTTGTTTACATAGACAGATGGCCGAGCGTTCCCATGTCATAGTCCAGAAGGCCTTTTTTTTGTTGTTGTTGCAGTGCTATTCCCCTTGACCATCAGCTCGGCACTTTATCTGGCGTCTCCCCCGTCTCCAAACCGATCGCCCTCCATGTCTGAGAGTGACAGGGCTCTCAGGTCAAGCTGACGCCAGTCTCTCTGTCCAATCTGAAGCAGGCCCAGGCCCTCGCCCAGCTGTCCCAATTTCTGTTTGTCCGTCTGTCTGTCAAGCCCGGCTGTTGCCCTGTCCTCTCACCTCTGTGTTAAGAGCCCTTCCACACTATGCACGGTTGTAAAGCCACAGACATAAGTCAAACCATAATGGCCAACTGAGTCACTCCCCCTGCGACACTTTTGTTTTTCCATGGTACACGAGAAGTGGCAAAGGTCATACTACCTGCCACGCCATGCTGCTCAGATTTTCAAGTCTTTACCTCTCTCTAGCTATTAGCCCTCTCTATTGTCCTTCTTGTCCCACTCTGCTGTGCGTTTGACAGTGTTCTCTATTACAATATAGACAATTGTAAAGAATTATGAATGAAAGTGGAATCTAACAGCGAGAGGGTAAATAGGGCCTCTCAACCGCCCTTTGGGTGGGATTACCACAAACTGTTAACTATTGACTTCTCTTTCCACATCTAAGGCCATCCATAGGCTTAAATTGCTCCGTGACTGACAGGCTATAGTTATGCTGTGTATATTGGGTTCTTGAGTCAGATTTATGTGGTCACTAGCTAACTTGAACCTGATACCTTTTAATTTGGTTTCCCACTCTATCTCCTGGTGTATTCAGATGTGCTGATGGCTGTAATTTATTATCCGTGGGTCCCTGTTACTGATGGCTTGGGACCTCTGTGGTATTTTGGTGTCTGTAATTCTGCCTTTATTTTTAGTGCAAAGAAGGTAGGACCCGAAGGTTGTTCAAACAGCTGCCCAGGCCCAGTGTACTTAGTTATGCAGCACTCACGTTACTTCATTGAGCAAATATAAATCCTTCAGTCAACTTGAGCTGATCAGGGCTTCTCCCATTGCTCAAAGTCATTTGGAGGTCAGACTAAGCAAAAGTCAGATTCCTGAAGTGGTAACGTGTGCAGATATTTGTCTGCTTGAAGTAGCGTCATTAGTATTATTAGCATTATTTTGTCAGCATGTATGACTAGTACAACCGCTGTTGCAACAGCATTGAGCAGCTTGGCGAAAAGCACTACAAATAGATCCTCTTATCTGTTCAAAGTCAAGCCAACAAGTCCCCATTCATTGTAAATGAGCTGTGCCTACATCCACAAAGCCATTGTGTACTTACATAAACCTGCATGTAAAACCTTGAGTCAGTGTACACAAACCAGTATTATTCTGCCAGTCCTGTGGGCACGTTGGTTATGGCTGACAGATGGCATCCGTCTCATAGTGCATATTTGGGTTTTACACCTCACGGCTAGGCATCAGACGGATTCAACTCAAACCTGCTCAGTGAACCCATGAACTCACACTGTTTACAAAGGGAACAGACAGTCCTTTTCACAGGTCAATTCAGGCTCTTTCTAAGGGCTAATATACAACGTGGTCGTCTAGGTGTTTGTTGTAGATGGCACGAGAACAATTACCTGTGTGTAAAGTGTTGTGTTAGTGGTGGCTAGCTTGGTATAAAGTGATGCCGGTGTGGATTGTGTTAGAAAGCTGAAAGACCACGCGGAGGTCTTTGTGCGATATGTGGGCATGTGGAGATCTATTCACTACCCTGCTTTACACTTTCTCCATGTCTCTGTTGTGTCCTCCAGCCCAGCACTCTGCCCCAGGGCACCATCAACATGAACCAGTGCTCCGACGTGATTGATGGAGAGTCCAGGACAGGCCAGAAGAACTCGCTGTGCATCCTTACCCCTGACAAAGAGCACTTCATACGCGCCGAGTGTAAAGAAATCATCAATGGGTAAGAGATAATGACCAACGATGTGATCTCAATTTAGGAGTTTGCCATTACTTCTGTATAAACTAAAGTAATTGTGTCTTTGAGCTGAGCAATCGGGTTTATGTTACTTTGTTGTCTTTTGGGTTGAGTCAGCAGGGATGACAGAGATGGAGAAGGAGAGTTGTGGGCAAATGCCAACGCTTCCATCACTGCTCTGCCCCCCGGTGGCGCTTTTGGGTTGTGCTTTTTCAAAGAGTTGTAATCCACACTGCAATGACAGTGCACATTCTTGAACTATTCCCTCTCGCTGCCTCTCTACCTCCTCTGTCTTTGTTCATAAACCCCCATAACCCTATAACACTCAGATCACAATGCACAAACTGTAAGCCTCATAATTCGGTCTTCTCCTATGCCTCTCCTCCACTGCTCCACATTCATAACGCATTTTCTGGACTGCATTCTCCTCCTTGGCTGTAACACACAGCTATTCTTAGGAAAGTCTGACTCAGAACACCCCCTCTCCGTTATGCTACTTGCTCTATCATCGTCCACATCCCAATCTCCCAATCGCCCGGCTCCTGGTTCTCTGCCATCCTGCGAGCATATTTGCCCTGGCAGGGATGTTGCTATCTGTCAGGGGCTTTGTTGCCATGATAAACATCTGGTTTAGGAGATTGTCTGTCTGTCTTTTTTTTTTTTTTTCTTTCTCCTCATAATTTGGTTAAGCCCTTGGTTAACCCTTAAATATCTGACTGAATGCCTTTTATACCTTAGTGGGGAAATGGCTTCAGCATTCTTTTGCTCATATTTCTTTGATTTCGTACTGTAACATATAAGATAAGACAATCTATTAGTCTTACACAAAGTACTATCTGCAATCAGGAATGACATGCCACTAAGACTGCACTATAATGCAGTCTCCAGGGCAATGAATCAAAACACTTTCATTGTTAAGATGTCCCTGTCTTGAGATTGATGTTGAAATGCGGCCCGGTTGCCTTGACAAAAGCATGCGGCGTTTGTTCATTCGTGACTGTCAGATGTCTGTAAATGTGGTGTGGAGTGTCGCAGTACAGAACCGTTGAATAAGCTTTCACACTCTTCACAAAGTGGGTGGATAATGGTGGAATAGTTGTTCTGCACCATAGTGACTGGCTTAATGATTCAGTATGACAGTATTATCCGTGCTGTGCCATTTCTCTGCATCCATGTGGCACATGCCAGCGCTGCCACTGGCATGCACAGACTACAGTAAGACTACAATAAGACTGATATGTAGCCCAAACATTCAAATCCTAATAAACCAGGCCACAATGTATCATCATACAGGTTGATGTGCGTATCACTCTTATTTTGTCTGAGAGGTAAGAGGTAGTGCTAGATTAGTCCACAGGATAGGAATGCATAAGGTAGTCGGGGATGGGGGCATGCAGGCACCCTGCTTCAGCACCCTCTTAATTGTCTGATGCTAGGGCCGTTTGGACAGGAAGCGCTGTACAATCTGATGGCTGTCTGCACGACAGCGACACTCTGTGTTGCACCCTGGGGAATGAGACAGTGGCTGCCGGTATGCTGTAGCTCCAGCAGCTCACTGTAGAGGAAGTGTTATGTTTGTTGGAGTTATTTTTTTAAGTATCTGATGTACCTGTTCAGGTCTGTCCTGGAAAATATTATAGTTTATATACTGGTTCAAAGAACATGTTTTGACCTCACCACAGGCACAGGGGTTGTTTAGTCTGCATTTAGTGTTTGTTTTTTTTTAGTGCCGTCACTTTCAGATGAAGGCTTTGACCTTTTGACTATCTTTGTAGGTGGCAGGAGGCTCTGACTGTCTACCCCCGGACCAACAAGCAGAACCAGAAGAAAAAACGCAAGGTTGAACCACCCTCTCCTCAGGTAATGCACCCACTCATCCATCCCACGGTAAAGGACTCTTACCTCAATCAGAGTATGCAACCAAAATTAGAGGAATGTAATTTTATAAGTGGGGTGTTTTTACACATTCGATGTTCATCTAGATTATTTAACCTAATATTGTAATCATAATTATGAATCACAATTACAGGTCTCAATGACTTTGGGAACACCTTTACAGAGACTCACTTTACAGTGTTTCCTGTACATGCATGTGTAGCAGGGAGACAAGGACATGATGCTGCAGGAACCTCAGCCTTCAAACACACAAAATACTGTATTTTGAGATCGTTCTTGAGGTGATTAAGATGGGTCATGCTGATATTGAACTCCTATTGGCTCGAGAGATTTTTTGCGGTGTGTCACAAATGTTTACATTTTACAAATGTTTGAATTTACAGCGTATATGCAGGTTTTGGAAATCCCGTTTGTCGGCTCTCCACTTCGACAGAGATTTACAGTGCAGATGTGCACTTGTGGCTTGCTGGCTGTTCACATTATCAGATTTACAGATGGAAGAATATATACAGAAATGTGTCCATATGTGCAAATCAGCTTTACAGATGGCTGGAGGTATCATATGCACCAAAGGGGGGGGGGGTGGCCTTCATTTTTTAAGCTAGTGCTTAAGTCCTGGGAGAGACGGTCCTTCTGCCCTCGAATGGCTGGCTACACGTTGAAACTCCACCTACCTCACTGCAAGTCAATAGCACCAAGGCCCATCTTCTATGTAGAAATATAGTTAATACGTTCTCCAATAAATTATACTTAATTTCTTCTAATGTTCTTATGGAGAGTTTCTTAACTTAACATTAGGAAGATCTTTGCATGAATTTCAGTGCATATAAGGGGCGTGTCTGCACAGTCCTGTTCTTGGCAGTGATTGCTCCAGGCTACAAGCTGGGTTGTTTTATGACCATATGAGGCAGTATGTGTTGGCTTTTTCTGCAGTTATGGGCTTTGTTGACATCACAGTATATTATTCTCTACAGAAATGTGTCTGCAAACGTGCATTGTTGGCTATTGCCGTTATCAGGTGAGATTGATTAGATCTTCAGATCGCAGTAACCTGCAGAAATGTGTCCAGAAATATGTACAGTAGCTGTGCAATGAACAGTCTTTGCATGTGCATTGAGACACACTCTCATGCGGTTGGCCTGCCAGTGACGCAGCATTGCCAACGCAATCAGTGCTATTGCTACTGCCGATGACCCCATTTAATCATTAAGGGAGCCAACGGCTGTCTCACCTGCCAGCCTGCTGCACCAAGGTCCTGCCTGGTCCACCATTAACAGTGTGGGCTTTGACAAAACAGTCTAGTTGTTTGGAATACATAGCCTCTAGGACGCCAGGGTGGAGTAGTGAGTAGGGGGGCTGTCATTTAACTGGAAGGCCCGGGTTCAAGGATATGTGACAGCAAGCATCTGTTAAAGTATCCCTGACTAACCCCTACAGACTTCAGGGGCACTGTTCTGTAGCTGACCCTGCACATTGGCCTCCCTGTGCAGGGGGGGAAGAAAGAATTTCCCCTTTGGAAGCAATGTAGTGTCTAAATAAATGGAGGGATACAAATTATGTCGTGACCAACCAGAAACCAAAACACATATGCATTTGACAAGGTGAGTTCAATAAGGTGACTAGAAATAGAGAGACGTCTATTTTAGCAAGGATTTGAAGTCACATTATTGCTTCAAGCCAGTTATGTGACATCCACGGGGCGCAGAAATGCCCAGAGGGAAATGAAATGTGATTTTCATGTCAGGGCAAGCTTACATGTGCTACAGTAATCTCCCTGGTAGGTAGATATAAAAAAAAGACCACCCACTCTGGGATACAGTTATTTTCCCCTTACTCTCTCCTTTTTTGATGTGAGGCCAGGTTTGTGGCGG
>CABFOQ010010817.1:2063-16952 GCA_900660455.1 Gephyroberyx darwinii | reverse complement strand
CCTGGCAAATAGTACTCGGCCTGCTGTGGCCAGCTCTGCCCCGCGTCAACCAGCCAGGAGGCCACCTTGCTGAGCCTAGCAGGTGGTATTGCTGTCCCACTGCAGCCAGCTAGCCAGTCGGCCAGTCACCAGATTTTCCTTTCTCAGGAGGCCACCTTGCCCAGCCCAGCAGGTGGTATTGCCTGTCCGCCGCCGGCTAGCTAGAGGCCAAACTCGCCTAGTTCGGCCTGTTTGCTAACGTTGGTCCACTGTGGCCAGCTAGTCTAGTCGGTCAGTGCACATCAATTGGGTTCCTATCATTCCCCACCAGATTTAGCCTATTTAGGAGGCCAGCCTGGCAACCGGTAATGCTGATCTGCTGCGGCCTGCTTGCTAGAGGCCAAACTTGCCCAGCCCGGCCAGTTTGGTAATGCCGGCTCTCTGCAGCCAGCTAGCCTAGTTGGTTAGTTCAGTTTAATTAGGTCACCATCACCCTCCAGTGTCAGCCTTAGTTAGGAGGCCAGCTAGCCTAGGTTCGGCAGGTGGTAACATCGGTCCGCCGTGGCTGGCTAACTAGAGACCAAACTCGCCCAGCACGCTGGCTCGCTGCAGCCAGCTAACCTAGTCAGTCAGTTCAGGTTGATCAGATCTCCCTCCTCCCTTCCCTGCTTTACCAGCTCCTCACCGCATTCCAATCGTTTTGGGGCTTCTCCTGTCTCCTTCCTGCCCCTGGGAGATTCACCCTATCACTGGATACCTCTTGGAGTCTACACGACACCTATGCACATGCTCATATCTCATGCTGTTAATAAATGTTTATCATTGTAAACCTAGCCTCTCATGATTGAAATGAAGCTTAGCGTAAGTTCAATCAGGAAGGCTACTTCCCCCATTCATATTTTGTTAGCAGGTCAAGCACGCCCTCAGTTCTGCATCATCCATTCACCGTAGCCCACGCTCCTTTCTCCTCCCCTTCCTCCCTCTCCAGCATCCAATCACTAACCATTTCCTTCTATTTGTTTCCCCTCAGTTGCTTCCGTATTTCTGTCTTTTCAGCTGCCTAAACTGCACCAGATTGATGCACCACCTCCTCCCCCGCCACCACCAGCATCACGGCTCCATCAGATATCCAGAAGGGTTAGATCTTCAGCCCGAGGAGTTCTCCTGTCTCCTTCCTGCCCCTGGGAGCTTCACCCTATCGCTGGAGTCTACGCCAAACCTATACCCATGTTCATTTCTCATGCTGTTAATAAATGTTTCTAATTGTAAACCTAGCCTCTCGTGATTGAACTAAACTTGAAACAATTAAAGAGCTTTTTCAGTAGATCTGAGACTCTGCTTCTGTTGTGCTGTTCTGCTTCTGTCTGCAAAGCCATTTAGGCTTCGCCTTATGGGCTATGCTCGTGCGCGTGAGCGTGAGCACTGAAAATTCCCGATCAATGTACCCCTGCTGGACCCAAAGGCCCGAGGGTCAAAGACACAAGCATATTCTGAATAACATACTGTGGCATTCTTGGGGGCGGGAGGGGGGTAAGGCTCAGGCTGGAATCAGCGGCTGCAGCCAATTAAGGCTGATTGCAGCCGGGCCTTTTTAACCTGCGTGTGACTGTGTGAGGGGGTGCGTCAGGGTGAGAGACTGACAGTGCGTCTGAGGTCGACAGGAGAGAGGGACTCGACTGTCGGCAGTATGGGAGCAGAGAGGACGAGCCAGCAGCAGCCGCATCCGAGCGAGGTCCGCAGCTGGGACGTCGGGACAGAGGCGAGAGAGAACGGAGGCGCATCGGCGGAGGGAGACGGCGCAACACTGCAGCCAACACTGGGCCTGGTTTATTGGGGAAAATAAAACGGCCCGCTGGCCATTAACTGTGCTCTGGTCTCATGGTCTCTGTCTATCACGGCCCCGGTACGGTGGCAAGTTGCCACAGTCTCATATCGAAGCGACATATAGGCAGTCCTACGGGATTGTAGTCTGACGTACATCTTGATCGCAATCTATCATTTTAATCAAGTTAGAAATCAAACCGGTTATTTCTTATCTGCCAACAGTGTATCTCAACAATAATCAGCAATATGATAACGGTGAGTTGGTTCCATTGGCAGTAATGGCTAAATGTCATTTTGCTTCAGGGTCTCATCTCCACTTAGCCTAGGCTTATCAAGCGAACATCTAGAGGGAAAATCTCCCATTCATATTTATGGTTTGGGATTTCACTCAGGCCAAGAAATGATTCCATGATTATAGATAGGAAGAGAAATTGGCATTGAAGAAAGGAAAAAGCAAAGGCGACACAAACAAACGGCAAACCTGCATTTTAAATTGCCTGCCGCTCATGCTTGCCATGCTAAATTTAGCAACCGGCATGGCGCGGTTTGCAGAAAACAGCCAATGAGCGATCTATCATAGACTTTTCATACTTGTCTGCTGGTAATAGTGCACAATCAGTCACTACACTGATGTAGTATGTAGTAGGTTAGTGTCTGGTTTCCAATACAGCACAAATCCAATAGTCTAATTCTGGAAGATGAGTTAAACTAATATAATGGTGCTTGACAGCTAGGCAGCACCCCAAAAATAACCAATGGCATGCTAAGAAAAACATATATGGCACACACACACTTTATCTTAATGTACCTGTGAGGACCCTCATTAACGTCATTCATTCACTTACCTCTAACCACAACCTCATCCCTCACTACTACATGTCAAACTTTAATCCTAATCCTTAACCAGCCTTTTAAAGATGTGAGTACTGGCCAAAACGTCCTCACTCTGAAGGTCTAAAACCCAAACTGCTTCTCAGAAGGATACAAGAACACGCTGTCAAACTGCAGAAGCCACAATTAACATTTCTAACACCCACATCAAGGCTCTGCGTCAAGATGCTGTTAATGGGTAAAGACTCAGCTGCATTGCTCGACATCTGCTTTAGTTTCATCCTAATTTTTCTCCTCCTACGCACATGTAACAGTTGTGTTTTACACACTAAAGCCATGGGGGACGTTAGAAATAAGTTCGGTTAAAGACGTCATGTGTAGGCTCTTCAAATTAACAATATAACCATGAAATGAAGTGATGACACATTCTAATGGGTTTAATTAACGTATACATGTAGTAGTCTGTTAAAACTTCAAAACTCCCATGAATGTGGGTGGAAAATAATACTCAATGCTGTAGTTCTGCAGCTGAAGGTCTATGGAAGATGTATGTAATAATGAATGTCAAGGAAATTGACTATATATTGACACTTATGCTACAGTGGTAGCCATGGTAGAACGGCTGCATATATCTTCCAAAACAACACATGACAGGAAGTGTAGCAACTCGTAATGTAACAACTGACGGGTAATGTAATAACTTGTCAAAATGTAATAAAGTGTCATTCTAAATGAGTAAAAAATGTCATAGAAACAGTTAATGTAACATTTAGGTTCATACATGCATTGTGATTGTACAAGAGGCATTCCATGAACCGCAATTAACCGCAATGTAGGAACTGGGCCTCGCAACTCCGTATCACTCTGCCTTGTTTACGCTTAACTTCACTCAATCGACACAGCTGGGTGAGCTAGCTAGCTAACCAGCTTCAGAAATCATTTATGCTAGCAAAGGATGTTGACTTGATGTAACCTACATACCATTTAGGCAGTCTGTAAATAGGGTGTCTGTGCTATCAACTCTGGAAATAAATTCTCAAATTTGTTGGTATAAGTTAATAGTGTTGAAGTTTTGTTCTAAAGTACCAGGTTACATTACCAGCCATGAATTGTCACTCGTTATGTTGTTTATGCTAGCAAAGGATGTTGACTTACCAGCCATGAATTGTCACTCGTTAATGTTGTTTATAGAGTGCAACAGTGACCACCCCACTTTTTGAACGGCTCAGGTTCCGGAAGTGAATTTCCCATTCATTCACTCCATTGACATTTCAGAAAATCCTTATATAAAGAGTTTTAAGCCTGGAACTAAGCCAACCTATGAACTACAAATACTACGAGATGAATCGTGACCACAAAACATTTGATTCAGAGCAAAACGGAAAACGGAAAAAAAGGCAAAGGTACAAGACTGTGCACATAATTATTTTAAGAGTGAAGGAACTACTCATCCCATAAACCATTGCGAATGACTTCCAACCTAACGATAGTTTAGTGCGCTTCTTCTTGAATTTAACCTTTGTCAATATTATAGTGTTTATATTGTTAATAATAGTGTTGTAATATATTGTAGTTTGTGTTGTGTGTGTATATAGTGTTTCATATAGTGTATAGTATAGTATAGTGTTGTCATCGACATGATACAGTGCTTCCTTCCTGACTGCAATCACCGCTTGGACATCCATCAATGCCGGTTGCACCGATTCCCTATGAGTGTGTCGGCGAAGAACCGGTGGATCAGATATATAAGTTAGTAACGTTACTCGTTTTTAATAAATGTGAATTTGTGATCCAGTTACATTTACGTAGCTAACGTTATGCTAATATTACGTGAGTTAGTCACAGCTGCATAGGATAAGCAGCTAGCTAGGTTACTAATGTTAGTTAGCTAATGTTAACATTAGCCGACATGGCGTTCGCAAGTGCGGTAAACATTTCCATGCTAACAGCGAGCTCCACCAATCAGAGACGTCGCTGTTACACTTTAGGATTGTGGGTAGTGTAGTATTTCTCTATGACATCGTGAAATAAAACATGTTTTTCTTAAAATAAGGTTGATATCATACAGACTTGTGGCTTCTACAGGAGCATATACCATTGTTTCACAATCTCATAGCTCATGGTAAGTCTACCTTGGATGGTTACGACATTATGGCTAATAATCAAAATCGTCGATACAGAATATGAATGGGATTTTCACTTCCGGAACCTCACTGTTGAGCTCTATGCTAGCAAGGATTATTGCTTAGCAACAGGAACTACTTTTTGATGGCGGAGATCCAAAATAAAAGTATTTAATTAAAACCCAAAATTGAACTTAAACTTCGATAATTATTGTTTAGCATGAATTTTAAGATGTTAAGAACAATTTTTTACAATTCTGTAATTTCAGAATTGTAATTTCAATTTTTTAAATACAAATGATACACATATACATACATATAGATATATATTAATTCCCACCTGTGTCTTGTAGTCTATTATGATGTTTGTTGAAGGACCAAGAATTATATTACAATATATTAGTAATTGTGATGTATTTTAACACATCAGTGTGTGTGTTTGCCTGTGTATGGGAATCTGAATGTGTGTTCATGTCTGTGGGAGATAGAATGAGACATATGTGTATGTGTGAGTCTGAGTGCCATGTTTTGGTCACCACGGCCTTACAAGGGATGACCACAGGGGACAGGCCTTCTTTCCTGCTCTTTGCTGCCTTAAGTGTGTGTGCACAAGTGCGTGTGCGCAGTGTCCTTGCAGGGCTGTGGCAAATTGCATTATCCTGTATGGACTTGAGTGTCTCCTGCTGAACACCAGTATCCCTGATGCCATCCTGACACTCTGCAGACAGTCAGTCAGTCAGCCATATAAACAGTCAACCAGTCAGTCTGTCAATCAGTCAGTCAGTCTGTCAGGAAAAATGCTGGCAGCTAGCTGCCATAAAACAGTCAAGAAGTCTGAATTTGTTACTGAATTTGTCATGAAAACATCCGCAGGAAACAGCCAACCAGCCACCCAACAAAACAACCGGCAGTGTTGGTGATAGCACGTTAGTGATTGTTACTTTTCCCAGTAAAGTAAGTTGTTTATTGTTTAACAAATTACCATTTCAATTTCAGGAACAATATTACAGTTACCAATCACAAAATCACAATTGGTCACTTTCATTATCACCCCAGTTGAATTATCTAAAAACTATATCCCATCCCCACCCTCCAAATTGTTTTCTTCATAATCAGTCATCCTCTCAGTTGACACATTGAACTGCTTTAGATGAGAAATGGTAGAAAAGTTGACTTACTCCCAGTACTTTGATTTTATCCAAAAACACATTAGTATTTGGTGTGGTATTATTGATACGTGCCAAAATATATATTCTCGTACACCTTGATGCCATTTGATTACCAAGAGTAATTCTGTAGTCTCCAAATGGCTTTTTTAGAAATCCAGCTAAATCCATAACCTAAAAAAACATTTCAAAAAGCTTGCTTTGTGTGGTATTATTATCAACTTTCAACTAGGATTTTTTTTTAGGTGAGAATAGAAACTTAAATTTCTACTGTCTGAGCTTCTGTTACCTTTCCGTACGTTTTTAAAGAGAACCAGGTTCATGAATGAACTTTGTTTATCACATACACATACATGCAGTGAAATTCTTCTTCTGCACACCCCTGACTAGATATACACACAACACATCACCCGACACACATGTACATGCAGGTCAGAGGGCAGAGCGGTTTAGTGCCTTGCTCAATGACACTTCAGCAGTGTCACCAGCTCCCAGCTGGATTACACCCTCCTGGTGGTGCCGGGGATCGAACCAACAAACCTCCGGTGATGGGTCGGCCTCACTAACTGCTAGGCTCACTAACTGCTAGGGGTTCAAGAACAATAACTACTTTGTTTTCTATGTCATTTTCGATCTTGTGTTCAGAAAGGGCACTTGAGAAGGGGTTTAATACCCTTTTAATAAGGCAGAGAGGGAAAAGATGGAAAGGAGGGAGGTGACGAATGAATGAAGAAGAAATGGCGAGAGAGAGCGATAGAGAATGAGGAAATGAAAGATGGAGGGAGAGACTAAACCAACAAGATGGAGGAACGTAGGCCAAAGGGGGGAGGGAGGGAGTGAGAGATGGGTGGAAAGAGGGATGTATGGATTTTCTCTCTGTGGAAACCTCTCAGACTCTCTGAGATGAGTGAAGGTCCCCATGATGAATTTCATTGCTGCTGTCCAAACGCTTCATATTTCCACTGCAAAAGCTTTCACTGTCAACCTGACCTGGTAAGGCAACAGCCCTCTACTAAATATACATTAGGTAGGACGCCCACACACACAGTCAAGGACACTGAGAAGGAGAGCACGCCTTGTCTCTCCCATGTGGTGAAGATCAAACACTGCTGTGACAGGCCCATAATCAGTCCCTGTACTTAGAATGGATTCACTAGCATGTTGCATTACACTACAGAAGTACCACCTATTACCCACGACACACAAACACAGATACTCTCTGTCTCCCTTTTTTATAGCCTATATATGATTGTCATAATGTGCAGCCTTGTGTAAAATGTACATATAATAGAAAGGAAGGCAAGCATACACCACTGACATTTTTCAATGTCAAGAACTTAAATTTGATCCTAAAATCCTTTAGGATCAAATTTAACATTTTATACATTTTATAGTCAATTTATAACATGATTTTTGACATGATTTTTTTCCCTCACATCTCCAAAAATTCAACTTTCCTTTTAAGCATAAAAAGACCAATTTTTCCAATAACATTCATGCATTTGTGACATTTAGAATACATTATTAATGATGTGACTCTCATGGCCATGATACATTTTCTAAATGTGGGAGATAATGCCATCGAAAAATTAGAACAATGCAGACTGAAAAGATTGGGTCTCTGCAGGACACTGAAAATATGTCTTTATTATGTGCAGATTGGATTTTTAGTGATACAAACATTCCTCGGAGGCAAAGCTGCTTTTCTGGCTTAGTAATGTTAGACTGAAAAATTAAGCACTCTAGCTAACCTTGATCAGTTAGAATGCATTTTTTCAGCCAGTAGCAATTCCTAGATTGGGGTACGATTTGGCCATTGCAACTTTTATAAAATAAAGTTAAGATTTCTTGTTATGTTTTATCACTTAAATCACATTTTACTTTTCGAAAAAAAAAAAAAAGTATTGGTATATATGGTAAATATAGATATCTTTTTAACATGTGAAACATGAGATTCGTCCACCCTGTTAAGGACATTGACATAGCTGAATGTTTTCAGTGCACATCTACTTTTATAATTACATTTTCGTGCAGATATTGTGTGCCTTATTCTAGTCAGGTCATTTCTTTCTGTTAAATTATTCTAAAATATTGAGTAAAACTTGCTTGTTACAAGGACATCACATTTGTCTCAGTTGTTCAAGAAACTGAATATAAATAGAATTTAGTCTGATTAATGCTAATTAATGAGCATCTTGGAAAGGCTGAAATATTAGTTTGTATTAGAAAGACACTACTTAAAAAATCTTCAGTATACTAGCAGTCTAAATGAGCTATTAAATGCTGACTAATGAGACAAATTTGATTAGCTTTCCACAAGGAGGTTTAAATAAATTCACACCTTAATTTTTCTTCCAACCCGCCCGAAGAAGCCTCATGGAAGGAGAAGTTCGGCGTTGTTGGGCCAGAAAGGATTAAGACATGGATTTGGTGTAAACAAACATATTCTGCCTTTTTATTCTTCCAACCCTAAGCCAGGAAATGACATTTTTAACATTTGCGTGTCAGTGGATTTTGCTATTCGGTCTTACAGCTAGCTAACGTAGGTAGACTAACAGCTAGCTAGGCTAACACCGTCAAGTCACCTCCTGTTGTTCCAACCCCTAGCCTATCAAGCTAACAGCCACAAGTTGTTTGCCCTGTAGAAAATGTCAAGTGAGTCAAATTCTGTCAGACCTTCTCATTTAAGACAACTTTGTGTTATGCCATCAGAATGTCCCAAAATTGAACCTCAAACGTTCCTCTACCTGATTGTAACTGTGTATTCAGACACATTACTGCTTTCAAAACCCATGTCTATAGGGATCACCCAGATAAACCTCAGAGGGCAAACTGTTCAAGCAAGTGTAATATTAGTGACACATTGTCTTGTCATGTGGATTTTTGTATTGCCAGGTATAACAACATTTGATGGACAGGTCTACTGAGGCATGTTGTGTGTCATTGCTGGGGACAACCTGCGGTCATACAATATTGGTGGCTGTAATGAGAATTTTAGCAAGCATGAATACTTTTGCATACAATGCAGCATATTCACCTTCTTCCATTAAGCCAACCTGGACTACCTCCTTGTTTAGGCCATTATCTTTTTAAAGGAGTTGTGTCATATATCAGCCATCTCCTTACAAAGCAGATATTCACATTCACATATGCAGAACTAAACCAACACATAAATCACCTCCATTATCTTGGCAGTGCTGCCAACAATAAACCAAGTGATGTCAATCCTGGAAGTGAGAAGTTAAGTGTGCATGCTGTCCAGAATCGGTGTCTGCTTAGAGTCCTGCCTTAGAGTCCCTGTCTTGATTGGGGACAAGATTCACAGCTCAATGGGCAATGATGTCTGGCAGCTAGTGCTGCAACTCAGACAAATTGCTGAACTGATTTGTATTTCAAACATGACCACCGGTTAGATAGCGTTCTTAAAAAGTTCTGATAGATGAGTGTTTACCAAAAGGAAACTATTCTAAATCATCCGTTACAGCCAAAACACCATTATGTATCTCATTACCCAGAACTCACCATTTGCTTTGGGACACTTATTCGCTTATGGACCCTTGCTGAAAGGCATCAGATTCTGCAAGGCTTGGTGCTGGTAATGTCCTCCCATCATGTGTCATTGCTGAAAAAGGTACACACGTCTTTGTTAACGACTACCATGTTAAGATACCTTACCTCACCATAGTTCTCAGCCAAGCAACACTGTTGCTGCGAGTTAGCAAGTTAGTGTAAAGGGTACACTCCACAAAAAGAATATGTATTGTGCTGGAAAAAGATGATGAGGGACTGGTCTTTGGTAAGATTAAATTGATTCATAATGCTTCTGATGTCTATTTTGTCATAGAAATGCCTCTCTGCCTGTCTAGTTGATGAAGGGCTCCATTGCCACTGATCTTGAAAAGCTACTAGACTACTATCCTCTTAGTATAATATGTAGGACTTCACTTCACATCACTACTCTTTTCCAAACTTATAGGATGCCAGACATCAAGGATGCTGTCCATTCTACACTTCCAAGTCTCCCTCAGGAGTCACTAGACACACCCAGGGGAAAAGTATTTTCTTCATCTCAATTCTTTATCATTTTGTGATAGCCTGTTTTGATCACAGTGTGATAAACATCAGCGTTAAACATGTGGTTGTTCCTCTTGAGTCAGATTTGAGAAATAGGTGGAAATGCCTTTAGTCTCATTTTAATAAGTCTAGGAGAAATAAAAGGTATAAATATGCTTTTCCATTGGGCAGTGGAGGACAAGCTGATGAGGCAAGGAGTGGAGAGCAATGAAGACTTGCAGGACATGGAAGAGTTCATCAGGTCCATTCAGTGCAGAAAACTTCCAAATACTATTGACCTTGCATCATTTAGCGTCCTTTGGTTTGGTTGTGTGTGAGGTGAAAATAGCTGCATTAGATGCCTGGGACAGTCTGATCTGTTATAAGGAGGATGTAAACCGGGCAGTCTAATAGAACCTAGTTGAGTCTTGTAGCTAATTTTACACATGTATCCAATCGGTACAGCACAGTGACACATTCTAGGTACAACCACAGATTAATTGCAATAAGCAACATATCTATTCTGGAAATTGGAGTCTGGATGAAAATTTTAGTAGTAGTGTGAAGTCAGTGTGAATTAGGGATGGTCCAGCATAGAAATGTCAAGCTTTTTCCTGCATTTTGTAGAGCCTGAGGACAGCTGCACCCTCCCGAGACAGATCCCTGCATGCAGTCCATTAGTGCAAAGCTTTTCATCGGTAAGGGCAGACAGTCTTGACGGTTTCTGGATGAGAAGAGGCCTTTGTCACTGGATGGACAGCATATGGTGCGTATCACTGTTGATGATATGCGGAAATTTTAAGTCAGTCCAAGCAGAGCCCAATGTAAAATCATCCGCAGGAACAAAGTGAGACAGTATCAGTCACCATCAGTCTTTTGTAGATACCATGGATGATGGAAAGAACAACAATAGGTACATGTAATGTTCAATCAATCTCAAAGTCTAGAATAAATGTAATGTAAAAGTAATCTGACTGATTACAGAAATGCAATCTAAATGTAATGCTGGAGTGGTTTTATGACATAAAGTCAGCCTAAATGTAATGTATTAGTAATGTCACTGTAAAAAATAGAATTCAAATCACTGCAGTTGTAAAATTCCACTTCCTGTAAAATTCCACTTCCTGGTAAAGTCAAAACAATGCTTATTGTTTTTATTAACTATATAACCAAGTACTTAGCCAGTACTTCAAATTATAATCAACAGGTTTAGCTATAATCATCACAGGATTTTCTCTGAAATATGCCTTTCCTATATTATATGTAATGAAAGAGACATGCGTTGAAAATATAATAAAATATGTATACAATTTTTTCAGGGCTCAAATAATATATTTTTATGGTACAAATGGCCTAACAATAAAAAAATGTAGATATCTGCAATGACACGCATTACAAAACATTGTACTGGTGGCACTAGATTCTTTTGACATAAACTGTAGCATGGAGAAAGCCAGGGCCGGTTTATTGTATATGACTATGGCAAAGTAAAAGACGAATGTATCCCCCTTTCAACTGCCGTGTTCAGTTTCTCCTGGTAGGCCCTATACATATGAAAGAAAAAATATATAAATAAAATAGGACAAAGTTAGGATGATAAAATTAACAGCAGAGAGGAGAGAAAAGAGAACAAACAGGCAAGGACAGAGTGACTTCTATTGCGTTGCTGAGAGAAATGTCCACTTTCTTCCACTTAAAAGGAAATGGACGTGCATAGAAGTATAATGTTCGTCGTGCACTTGAGTTGAGATCAAGTTCGTCCATTAGCGCAGGAATGCAGAAAGCTGACAGCCTATTCACAGAGGCTACACTTGAGGAAACTTTGCCTCGGCTATTGTACTTTCGACTAAAAATCTCATTCGATTTGTTGTATCGATTTTGCCAAAGGCGGCAAAAGGCTGATCGTCTTGAAAGTCATAATGAGGGTTAAAGTGAACATTTCGAGTGTTTTCTTTTTAATTTAAAAAAAAAACTTGTTCCCGTTGTGCTCGCTTCGACTTTACTGAAACTCTCAGCGGGCGAGTTTCCCTTAAAGAGAACTCACCAACAGGCGGACAATTAAATGCAAGAGTTATACACTTGTCAGGATATTACAGCTGCTAGCAGAAGACAAACAATATTACTAGAGTCTTCCTCCCTGGGGCCTGCTGCATACCAATGACATAAATATACTTTCTCTCTAACGCTCACTCTCTCTCCCCTCTATCACTTCTTCCCCCTATATGTCATCCTTGGCTTCCCTCATTCTCTCTTTCTATTTCCCTATTACTCACTTTTTTTATTCTTTTTTTCCTCATGTTCCCTCCAACTCATGTCCCCTTCTCTTATCCTCTCTTTCTCCCTTTCCACTCATTCCTTCACCTCTCTCTCTCCCCAACAGGGTAATTGCTCTGTTCCTCTACTTCGGTGAGTTTTGATTTGCGGCTTCATATTCTCACTGTAATTAATAGCGCTGCAGTTATTTAGCTCAACAGAGGCGCTTGTCTCTGTGTTGTGTCCGCCAGTGAATTTATTCTCTCTCTCCGTGGGAAGCTATCTCTGTGAGTGTGTAGGTGCACGCCTGTGTGTGTGTGTGTGTGTGTGTGTGTGTGTGCATGCAGTGATGAAGAGACAAATAAAAAAAGTGGGTAAACTATGACCTCAATCAGTGATCAGGGTAAGGCAAACAACCACCAATATAAACCAACATTAATTATATATATATATTTAATAGCACTAATTGATTGACTAATTTTCCCTTAAAAGATTATTCTGTTCTCATATAACTTACATCAGTTTGATGATGTAACCTATGAATTTACATATAAACATTTATCAGTCTAACAAGGTAGTAAACTGTTCTGCAAATAAAAATGCAGTTCACGTGGATACATTATTGTCTGCATGTGTGTACGTGTGTATGTGTTTTGCATGCATGGCTGCACGTGTGTGTGTGTGTGTGTGTTTGTGTGGCGTATACGCAAATGAGCATCTCCTCGTGGATCAATACCGGCCCGCCACATTTTCCGACTCGGGTAATTAGATTGCTACCAGGCTCGAGGCATTACTCAAACATGCAGACATGAATGTATCGGCTATGGTGTCTGCATGCATAATACTGGCGCTCACTGCTGCGTGCCAAAAACCTTTTTATCATTCCGCTTTACTCTAATTGAGAGCGAATGCTTTCCCTTACAGAGCATTACAACATTGTTTCTTGACCTTGGAGTCGCGCTATCTCATTGGAAAAATGCATTTTAAGATGTATGAAAAAAACATGAAGTGGAAAATCAATAAGTGGTTCTCACGTCAGTCATTTGAGATACTGACAGCACCGACAGCAGGTTTAGGCATTATTCATACACAAAGAGGTGTTCAATCAGGAAGACTACCTTGCCTCACACCCATTGGTCTTTGCAGATACCAATTATCCAATCAGCTTTCACTTACACTGATTCCGGCTTACAGTTGAAATGTTGAGGATCCAACACTGTCTCTCTATACCCTAATCATATTCGGACTAAAAACGTATAGTGTACACACGTATACACACACACACACACACACACAAGAACTAAATGTATGTCTCTATACTCTTAACTGCACTCAGGCTAAAAGCATGCTTGGTCTGTTGCTGTCAACTCTCATCTGCCCTTGCGTGTGTTATGTTGCTTTATGTGTGACTGTGCATTATTGCATGTGTGTGTTTATGTGCACGTGTGCGTATGTGTTTACTTCGGCATGTCTTTCTGCATGTTTGTGTGCCTGCGCCTGTGTGTCGCTGTGTGTGTGTGTGTGTGTGTGTGTGTGTGTGTGTGTGAGAGAGTGTGTGAGTACTTTGCCCAGTCATCTGTGCTCTCATCATATTACCAGGGGTTGTTGCTGCATGCCAAATAATTCATGGCCCAGCTAACCAAGCCAAGAGACAAGCAGGCCTGGCTTGTACTGGAAGTCTAACAGAAAGTGATCCCAAGTGTGTGTATGTGTGAGCGAGAAAGTGTGTGTGTGTGTGTGTCTGTGCATGCGTGCAGTCATACGTGTCAAAGACCTTATAAGCCACTCCAGCATGAAGCTGGCCTGAAAGATAACGGGAACTAAATCTCCAGTTTAAAGGAATCAGGTTCTAGGAGTCTGTCCTGTTGGTCAACTTACCTGATAAGTGATGAGAACACAACAAAATCATCCATGTGTCCCTGGTAGATCATTTACTTGAGCATACACTAGGCTCCATGGCTATCACTCAACATAGTGTATGCTAAAGCGTTAGCATGGAGCACCGGAGCTAATGATCAACCGGGGACATGTGGATGATTTTGGTGTCTATGTTCTCATGTCTTAATGGCGAAGTTGACCATGGGCTGAAAACTTGTGTATTCCTTGAACAGGGTCAAACAAGTCTAACTCATTTTATCCAAGTTGTTCATACATTTCCCCCACTACATCATTCCTAGACGTCACTCACATATTCTCTGTAGAAAAAGAGGACTTGTTAACTAGGCAATAGTTTCAAATGAATGTAGTACTGTTTTATTCTCCATCAACCGGAGAAGGCCTTTGCCTTTGGTATACCCCTGTGTCTATTTTAGGGAAAAGTCTATGAGGGCATGCCAGTGTGCTTGGCAAAGCATGGAGAATTGGCTAAATTGAACTTTAGGGCTATTCTTGGAAGTGTGTGTGTGTGTGTGTGTGTGTGTGTGTGTGTGTGTGTGTGTGTGTGTGTGTGTGTGTGTGTGTGTCTCTTTTTCTCTCTCTCTCTCTCTTTCTCTCTTACACACACACACACACACACACACACACACACACACATACACCCTTCTGGGCTGGGAGAGGACTACCAGACACAGGCTAGTGTCCAATTAGACCCCCCCTTCTTTCCCTGCCACCAAACACCACAGAGAACATGGCCAATTGTACTTCCTCCGTGTCACCAACTG
>CABFOQ010010791.1:22146-37478 GCA_900660455.1 Gephyroberyx darwinii | reverse complement strand
TTGAGTTGCTCGGTTATGAAGTTACTCACCGCTGCTCTCAACAACAACTGGAAACATGCAAGATAGGCATACTGTCATACAAGACATAAATGGTCATATGACATGATATGATATGATATGATATATGATATGATATGATATATGATATGATATGATATGATATGATATGATATGATATGATATGATATGATATGATATATGATATGTGATATGATGTGATATATGATATGATATTATATGATGTGATATGATGACTTGATTAATGGATGCAAGAAATTATGTAACACATCACTAATAGAATTCCAAAATGTGAAAGATTTTTAGTTCAAGGAAAATATGAATATAATGTATTTTATGAATTGATAACAGCAGTAAAAAAGTGTACTGTACATGATGAACCGGACAAATAGCTCCAATGCAATGATTCATCTACTGGAAATTAGGAAATGAGTGGTAGCTGCTGGTTCCTTAGTCAGCCTAATTCCATGTCATTCATGGGAAATTGGACAAAAAAACAGTTTTAGTCAAACGTTAGTATTACATCTTTACAAGAAGGAAGATGTTTTCTAATAGCCCTGCCTTAATCGCTGTGTTTTTCTTGAAAACGAAGTGTTTTTCATTGCCTTTGCTCTAAACTAACCTTGAAATATATGTGAAATATATGTGGTTTCAAACGCAATTGCTGCTTAGACACTTTGACAACAGCAGCATACATGCATACATCAATCTAAGGCTTAGCATTGTTGCTGATGTGCTTTAAAATGGTAATTCTATGCAGTACATGGGCTTTCTCAACACACACTTCACTAAGAGGTGATTTCCCATGATATGTTAAGCATGACCTATAAGCCAGCAACATTTTAGCATATTTTCAAATGTTAAAATAGCAAGAATAACTACAGGAAATTGACAGTTTTGTATGCAGCCTTGCCATGCTTTAGGCAACATAAATTCTAGCTTATGACATGAATGTGTCTCTAATAGGGAGCCCCCCCCCCACACTCAGTAACTCAGAAATGGCAAAAACCATAAAGATAACTCATTTTCGATTCCAAAGCAATTTGGGAGAAGAGCTTGATCAACTCCAGGGCAGCAGTGAGTAGGGCAACGACCCTTCAACTGCAGGGCCCGGGTTCAAGTCAGTCCCCATGTTGGCGAGCATCTGCCCTGCTTAAGTGCCCTTGGACACGACACTGAACCCCTAGCAGCTCCAGGGGCGCTGACCCTGGCCTCCCTTCTGCAAGTTCAAATAGAATTGCTCTATGGGGGTAATAAAGGATCACAGTATGATCACAAATAATTTATGTGCTCAACGGGCACAACTGTTCGGTTGTGTTGAAGCCTGCATTCATCCCAGTAATGTTACGCATTTAAATGTTACTTAAAGTTCACACAATGTGAATGTCTATAGTCCTACAGCAGGTTTACATTTCATTAAAGTTCATTCAAATGAAAATACTGTAGCTTTCAACTTTCAGTAAATTTCGGTGATATACATATGTGCAAATGTGCAATGACCCATGTATCACAATGCATACCGGATTGTGTGTACTTGCCAATACCCAGTCCTGTAATCAAACCTTTGTGGCCATGATAGCGCTGACCCCTGCAGAAGGCAGTGTGCCGTCTCCACTTGACAGCTATAAATTTAATACGGAGTCAAAGGGGTCACTGTCAACAGTCTGCTTTTCATGGTTCTCATTATTCCCAATGCCAAGCTAGGGACGTTGGACCAGCCAGTAGAAGGTTAAAAGTGTGAAGCGTCAATATTCACGGTACGGAGCACACACCAAGGTCGTAATTGCAAAGGGCTCATCCTGTATGAACCGCGTCGCTATATTTTTTTTGGAAGACTGCCATTAAGCTGCTGCAAAAGAAATATCCTCCTGCAGTTTGACACAATGCTGTCTGAGATAAGTGGGCCATGTGTCATAATTATCCCCTCCCGGTCAGCATACTAGACACACGCATTCCTTTTTCCCCTGAAAGGAACAAATAATGATAGAATAATGATATTAAAGTTCAATGCTTAATTTCGTTCCTGCTGTTCCAAGAGTTTGGAGTCCCTGTTAAGTGCTGGGCGGATCGGGCTATTTTTGAGATGAAAAGGCAGGTTAAAAGCAACACTCACTAAGGTTTTCTTTAGACATTTTGTTTCATAGCATCTTCTTTTAATTCGCTCTTCTTTTCTCTCGTGTACAGTGGGGTCGTTTCCTCTGGTGACATGACAGATGGATATTCCTAATTACTTGCATCTGTGATTCTTTATGGCTGGATTTTTTTTAAAAAGCCACAAAACTTCTCGAACACGTGCAAGTGCATACACCCACAGGGCACTGGGACTAAGTCTGGCGCTACCTGATGAAGCTGAGGTAACATCACAATGCACACAGCAATAACTATGAGCACAACGCTCCAGAAGTGTGCCAAATAACTGAACCCCGATCAATTCTTTATACGTTTACAATATCACAGAGGTTCTACATGTTCTCTAGACAATTCTCGCTTTTGATTCTTCCAACTTGCCGTTATAAATGCATCTCGTGTCTTGAAGAATCAGGACCAAAAAGCAGGCTGGAGAGCTGCTGCCCTGTTTTTTTTTTCCCAAAGCCTAACAGTGCAGTCATCCCTGGGGCCTTTGCGAGGTCTGAATGAAGAAAAATGTTCGAGCACTGCAGGTGCCATACAGTTCCAATCACAATCATAGGAGCAAAAGCAAAGGGAAAAACATGGATTTCCAATAACAATATTGGAAATCTCGCTTGCTGTGGGAAATCCAGGGAGCTGTTGCAGCTCTATTACAAGGCCACTTGCTCTCAGCTTGCTTGGTTAATTTTCCCCCCCAGCTAACTTCTTCTCCCAGCTCTGCCTGTCCCAGTCAAGTAGCTGATACGTGCAAATTAGACGTTGCCACTTAATAGGCCGCGCACATACATGCCCTCACCCTTGTATGCAAACTATGCTAGTACACACAAACATTCACACACACAGAAATTCAGAAACACAGAAAAAGTCATTAGGCCCAGGCTTTTGAAAGATACCATAAAATAATAGGCCTTGAAAGTGATTGCCTGCACAAGATTTATTAGACCCACATAAGCGGCGACATGACCTTTTTAGCCTAACCTAAAGTCTAAAATCAAATTTGCAAGTCCGGGCTATGACATTGTGCCTCGAAATGAAATGACATTGATGCAACCTTCACTTTCCTTACAGACCGACAGGCCTATAGACGGAGGGTCAGGACATGCCCCACGCAACACGATGACAGAGGAAATTATGAAATTAGATTGAAGATTGAAACCTGACTACGGTGCAGACCAGTTGCTAATTTCTGGTTGGGTGCCACTTTGGCAAGAGTAAATCATTGCAGGAGCCACACATAATTGCCCGCCTGAAGGGGTTGATATATATTTTTTCCGATATTATTTGCCCCAGTTGTGCGTCCACACCCAAGCCAATTACAATTTAAACACAATATTTCCTGCAAATTGCCCTCAAATGCAGTCACCCAGCATTATCTGTCATCTGAGATGCCTATTCATTTTTTTTTTCCTCCTTCCTATTTATCAAGTGAATGAAAAGCTCATTTTGAATCAATTGAGGCATTGACATGGCTCAACTGGTGCATTTAATGGCTAATTCTAAGAGAGGGATTTTTCTTTCTTTCTCGATCTCGCTCATACAGGAAAGTACACTTTATTGGGCTTCTTGTTTTCCTCTGCCGGGGCCACGGTCAGTGACCCCGACCGTGGCCCTGGCACTCCGTCTTCAGGCTGCTTTTCTATTACGGTGGAGCTCTCTGCTCTCTTCACCTCACTGAATTGGATGTTAGTCACCTGTGCTTGTCAGGTGAGTTGTCTTAAACCTCCTTGACATTGCTTTAGCTGCAGTTTTCTCAAACCTTGTGCCATGGAGGGGCCAAGAGTCTGCAGGTTTTCACTGCAACCAAATGCATACAGCGGCCGATTTCAACGATTAGTTCCCCCTTACTGGTTGAAGTTGTGCTAATCAGTGAAACCGGCTACAAGAACAAAAAGTGAACAAAAACCCTGCAGACCTCCACGGTACATGGTTTGAGACCACTGATTTAGAGATTTGCTTCTGGGGGGTCGTACAGATTTCTAGTTTCCATTGTTTTGTTGTCTGTCTGTTTGTTGTCACTTTTGACAGAATCAGTGGGCTCCCCTCTGGGTGGCCTTTAGATCCTTTCTTTGGTTGAGCTGTCTAATGAACTTCTGTCACTTCCTTCTTGGAGCTGCATCTTTTAAGGGGATGCAACATAGTGGGGGTTCACCTTGGATCTCTTTTTTGCCAAGATGTTTTTAGTCGCCCTTATCACCTCCTGTACTCGTCCAGTCCACTGAGGGAGCGTAGAGTTCCTGTCATCAACTTATCAACATTACAGCTACCTAGTGTATATTGGGGACAAGTTGTCTGAAAATTACAGAACCACACAAAGGAAGCCACGGGGTTTTGACAAGCTTTTAAAACCCCTGCTGAAATAAGTGAAATACTTATTTACAGAGCGTGGAACACTGAGGAACCTGAGGAAGCCCAAGCTAGATGATCACCAAGTGATTATTATAGTCTATATCTTCCTTATGGCTCATTGCACTTCAGGCCAACCATTAGGCTTTGGTTTTTATGGGAAGACAGCAGGAGTATGAACGGTTAAGGTTATGAAATAGCCTCCACACAGAAATTAATTAGGACCTGTCAGGCTCCTTGGCATATTATTTAGACCAGCTACCTCCCCCACCACACACACACACACACACAAACAAACACTGAAAAACTACAAATAGAAAAAGCTAGTCACACCTAGATGCATCAGGAGGTGCTGGTAGGCAGGAAGACAAACCAGTGAGCAGGTGGGTAGAAATCAAAGGAGAGCACATTTTCAGATTTTATTGTGTTGAGCAAATGGTGGTTTGGATACACTTAATTAGTACATCCATATTAAAATGGATATTTCACCAAATCTAAAATTCGAGAAAGCCTAGATTTCCTCAAGTAAATGACTCAGATTCAATGATTCATCATAACCATCTGAAGAAGACAGCCAGACATGGATGTACCCCATCTCCAGCTATTCTGAGATGCTGAGTTTATTTACTTATTTAGAACAAATAAGAAGAACATCCCTGCAAAAGAGAACTGAAGAAAATAGAAAATACTTTAGAATGTATGTGATGAAATAGCTGATTCTGTAAAACGTATGCCGGTTTGATCTCTCTGAATGAATCAGAAGTCAAGAGTCAAGAAAAGTGGCTCAAAAGCGATCCTTCTTCAGTTCCACTTGACCTCAGTGATACTCAAGTATGTGAAGCTGTCACTTCAGCTGGTATAATGCACAGCACTCTCAGTGAAGATAGCGATGGCTATACAGTAGTATGGAGTAGTGACAGCAAGCATGAATGTCCCATTTGTCTGTAGCAACGGATAATGAAATAACTCTCTGTAAATGGGTTGAACATGTAATAAAACCTGCCAATGTAATAGATTCCTGGATAATGTAATGACATCACATTATTAAATTAACTGGTATTTATTACTTCATAATAGGTAATAATAATAAAATTACCTTATGTAATCATAATGACTAACTCTGACATTTATTATATTAACAGGATCTATTATATTTTCAACCCATTTAGAGGGACATTTTATTACATTATTCAGTTATTACATTATCAGTTGCTACAAGGTTTAAGGTTTTAGGGGTTCCTGCATAGTGCAATAGTACCATATTCAGTGCAGCATCAAGGTTTTCATTCAAATTTTTGGAGATTGTGAAACAACCTGCCAGCGTGCTATTTAGAGTAATGTGTTAATTTTGACTCAGATTAGGACTGAGAACTACCCAGTAGAAGGCTTATAGCTTGAGTAGGTTAACCCGGAGTAGGTTAAAGAATTCATTTGGTTTCAAAAGCAGTTTGTGTCCTGTATTCTTCAAAAAACAGGCCTGGTTCAGGCAGACCGTTCCTGGTGAACAAGCCCTTCTGCTAAATTGGCTTCATTGATTTTCCAAAGTTAAATAGTATATCTCAAAAACGGTTTTGCGATAGTTTCTAGTAATAGTTTTCTCCAGTCAGTCTCTCGGTTGTTGTCAATGGAATACTGACAATGAGTTTCTCTGGCTGAAACGGTGGCAGTAGCCTAGAGGCTAGAGGAGCAGGCTTGTGAAGGTTGCCGTTTCAAATCCCCGGACCGGCTGGGGAAATGGTGGGGGGACAAAGTTCCCTACCCTCCCCACCCTCAACAATTACTGTCAATGTGCCCTTGAGCAAGACACCGAACCCCCAACTGCTCCAATGGAGCTGCTCAGTGGCCAACGGTAGAAGACTTGGTCCTTTAGTGTCTCACTTTTGGAAACAGTTTATCATATTCACAATTATTGATTTAACTGTCCAATATCATTAGCTTGTCATTACATCATCAACAAATGTTACTTCTGTTTGCATTAGATTTCCCCTTTAAATGATCAGATTGCTGGGATATTGAATTTTTGGGGGAAAAGTATTTTATATAACACACACTGAGTAAAAGAAATACTGCATTAAGTCCTATTCACTTAACATTTCAATATTTCATAATTGCACAACATAAACATGACTCTCAAATGCAATTAACAAGTGGAAAAACGTGGAGATCAATGTGAAGCAAATCAATTCATTATGGCCAGTGGTTTCAGCCACTTACTTGTCTAATGTGGTATGACATTCTTCCCAGATGACGCCTAGTCATTTTTATCCATATTAATGAGCGGGATCGGCTGGCAGACAGGGACGAATTCCCTCCTTAATTCCCTGTGCTCAGACGGTGAAATTTGGCTGCAATAATAAATCAAGGGCACACGCCGATTTTGACGTGTCTAAACCAGCCACGCCAAAACTCTGTGCATTAGAATGTGATATAGATCAAGGAGTGGACCGGTGGGAGGAAAATTACACAGGGATGATGCATTTCTAAACATGGATGCTTTTACTTTGAAGGTTGTCACCTCTTTACTCAGTTTTATTGGGTGTTATAGACATTTAAATGCTGTTAAATGCTGAATTCATAGACGAATCAAAAAGCAATATTAAGAATATGAGTTTCAATTAATTCAATTGGATATGTTCGATTTAAAAACGATAAAGATACGGTTATGAGTTATACATATAATTAAAGATCAAAGAGAGCTTCGGTTTATAGTGGTTGTGTTGCATACATTACTGATTAATATTGGTGGCAGATGGGGACACTGCATTTGGTCTCAGATCACTACAAACAAGTGGCTAATCTGATCTTAATCACTGTAATGCATAGTCTAGTACATGACAGACATCCATGTTCATGGGAGGGCTTTCACATTGTGATCAACACAAGCTGGTTAAGGCTGGCAGCCAAATCTCATTTAATTGCCATATTTATTGCATTCTGCCATTTATGGACATATCCACTCGGTTTACATTGCAATTGATCCATTAGAATTTGTCTCATTACCACGCCACTCTTTCGGAACATTTTGAACACAATTTTCAAAGTCCTATCTCATGCTTGAGTCTAAGTATAGCTCAGCTGCGTTATCCTTGAGGCAGCATTGGCCAGGGAACACAATCAATGGGAGGCACTTTTCTCTGCCATATTCCTCCATTAGGGGGATCTGTTTCGTTGGCGGAGTGAAGGCTGGGCTCCAGGACCCGAGGAGAAGTGGGAGAATTAGGACTGATTTGTCTGGTCACGGGAGGCCAATACTTTGTGTTGACAGATGGTTGGAGACATCTAATTTCTGAAATGAGAGAGATCTCAAGTGGAACGGACAAAGAGCATAGCATACAAGATTTGTAGTGCCACTTTAATGCCCACCAACAGAGGATCAACTCATATGGCGGTACTTAAATGTGCAAGCCTGCAGTCATGAGAGTGCTATTCCCTCACTGCCAAGGGGTCCGCAACAAGCGACACTGCTCTAAAATGGAGGAAAACTGCAACACTGTAGTGATTCAGAAGTTATTTTCTTTCTATTTTGGTTTCCAATTTAGACGCGACTCTTGCATTGCCCTGACTTCTTTGACCTGAATGTTCTTGGTTGTGCTATAGACTTGAAATCTCAAAGCCTATGCCTCTTGGTAGGCACTCAAAGAGCAAGTGCCAACACAGCAGAATGTATAACTGTTCCAAGAGCACCTTGATCACCTCTGCAGAACATGTCCTACTTATTCAACAGCTGGGAGTCAAATTCTTAAGGGCTGTTAGAGAGAGCCGTCACAGTGACAGCAAATGCACCAAGTAACAGCATTTCCTAGGGGGAAAAACACTGTTATACAACGTCTCATCTATTGTGTGTAAAATGTCTTTTTGCTTAAAGGATAAAGGATAAAGCAGCCCAAAGTCAATATGTACTGTATATATGCATGGTTATTTTGTGATTATGTCAAAAAAAATGTTACTATTGTACAGGTTTAATGGAGCAGTTTTCATATATGAAAGGTTTTTGAAGGGAAATGATGCAAGAGTTTACACCCTCAGGCCAACAGTGTAGTTCTGATATTGACTCAACACTGTTTCCCAAAGGGTGGGCTGGCAAAGGGAATCGTGATATTTGAAGGCCAGGAATTAAGACTGAGATATCACTTGACTTGGCATCCTAAATCATGAACCCAAACACATAAAAATAGAAAATATTGGAAACCAGATCATTCTTTTCAAGACTTTGCAAGCCTTTTCATTTGGATGGCATTAATCTAACTTTTCAAAAAACATAAAACCTGTTTTCTATTTGGGTTTTATTTATTCCTTCAAGTGTCTCTTGTTTGTACTAGAATGTTAATCTTTTATATGTGAAAAGGTTTATGCTAAAACTGTTTAAAACATTTGTGTCCATACTCAGTGCCTTTAAAGGAGGATGCATAAGAAGGTAATGTGGTGAAGAGAAAGGGGGGAAAGTGGGCAGTAGAGTTAAGGTAGTAGAGCGTAAATTGCCTGGTAGAATGTGGCATGAATGGAAGGTGTTGCCGCTGATGAGTATTAATGATATCAGAAAAGTGCAGCCAAACATGCACGGGGAGAGGAGGGCAAAGACAGGCTGTAATGGATGTGGCTGGTTCACAGAAGCACAGGGTCTAGTTGAATTGCAGCACAGCGCATAGGTTTCTGGATATTAAAAATTAATGACTATCTCAGTGATTTACGACAACACAAAGATGCTGAAACCCAACGTGTGTAAGATGGATGTCTGGGGGAATGCTTAGAGGAAGACTGATGCAACCTTTGTGGCCTAGTGGAGAGTGGGACGTCTGAACCCAGCCCCCGCCCAACCTCAGGTATATCCAACGGGTCGAGCTGGTGGAGTAAGCTACATCATTGCATCATTATTGAGAGTCATAAGTCATTTGAAGCTGTTGAGATCGTTGCGCTGGATAGAAAGACCCGAAGGATACTTTTCAGAACAAGGTTAGCAAGTTTGAACTTGATGGCCTCACTGTGTTAAATTATATTCACTCCAATCTCCTGTCTATAAAACATTTTAAGCAGTGCAGTGCATTACCTCAGTGGTAGGGTGGTTAAAGGTTGCATTTCTATTGAGGTAAGAGTCAAGAAATTTGTGCGAATTACATTATACACTGTGTACAGTGTATAATATCAGAGAAGAATTTACCCATTTGCAATCCTGAAAATAAAATCTATGTTTCCAGTGATGCGGCAGACTGGGAGGTCTTCTGTCCAATTGGGTTACTTTTGATTTTGTTACCATTAGGCTGGAGAAAACATAGCCTTGAGCACAGAGGTCAAATTTGGGCTTGTTCCATCCTGACTGGGTGGGTTCTTGAAAAGTATTGGCTAAAATTATATATCATTGTATGGTCACAAACACAGACACCAAGTTCACAGTGTCCAGTCACATTATCCTCCCCTTAGGCTACCCTTTGCAAGAGGCACTTCTCTATGTCTATGATTGTCCCTTGGCTTTGTCATCATCATTATTGTTCTGTGGGTTGGGAATGGTTCAACAACTGGAGCATGATCCACCAGAGAGACAAGAGCTAGCTAGCCAATTGTTATGCCTAAGTGGTCCAAATAAAAGGAAACATACAGCAAATAAGGCTCACCTGATCCTGGGATCCTTGAGACGAAGACTGCAGCAGAGAGATCAGGGTACATCTCAGTGTTCTCACTAGTTCCCACTAGTCTTGCTCGGCCCAGACCTTTTTCTGCATTTTTTAAGGGGGAAATTGAGCAACACAGAATCTGCGTGATCACAGAATGAATTGCACCGGCCTGCCGTATTGCAAGAACCAATTCTTCTTCAAAGTTTTCCATCGGTGTGTTTTAATCACTACCTCTATCTCTACCGCTACATTATTATTGCACTACAGCGGGGTTTTGGAAAAGTAACATAAAGGAAGCGGAAAAGAAGCGGAATTCCAGAAGAATCTCAGCGAGGATGCTATACCAATTGCCCGCTTCCTGTAGGTCAGACTATGCCACCACTAAAAACAGGCAGTTGCTTGATGAATCTTTTCATTACCCAGTTGACCTGGCTTTGAGTGATCCTGCATAATTTAGCTGATGTTCATTAAGTTCAAGTGAAACCATTCATTGAGGTGCGGAAGAGCCATGCCTGTTTGAATCCTGACACTCTGAAACTCCAAAGTCTGGATATGCAGACCCGTGGAAGCCTACCTAGTGAGGGCTTGCATTGTCACTAAATTATTTAAATGTAGCTAATTTATTTAAAAACATTCACCTGCTCAATGAAAACCTGGTGTTGTGTGTGTGTGTGCATGTCTGAGAGAGAGCTGGAGACAAGAAAGAGACAGGGAGAGAGAGTGATAAGTGCCTTAGACTATCACCCTGCAGTTACTTTGTATTTTATCGTTTCTTATGGCTCACATATTACTGTTGCTGCTTCAAGCAGATAGTTTCCAACCATAAGTTATCTGTAAAGGATGTATGTGGCAAAGGCTTACTTACCGTATTATTTCCAACTATCATTAACCTCAACAAAAGAGACCACCAGGCGTTTATTACAGAAAGCCCATTTTTTTCCTTTGGAAGGTCCACAGTACGCGGTATGCCTAAAAGTGGTAGGTTTTATCGTTATTCTGTAAAGTATTATGCTGCTAAAATAGTAGTAGTAGTACTAGTAGTAGTAGTAGTAGTAGTAGTAGTAGTAATAATAATGAATATCTGACTGAAATACCAGAAATACCAGAACACACTGGTCATCAGCATCAAACAACAAACAGAGCAAACAAGCACAAGCAAGACCAATGCTGTACAGCGTTCCAAGTCATGTTTGGTTGTGAATTTCAAGGCTTTCACACCACTAGATGCATCCATGGCAACGAGATAAACATGTCAGCATGTTCCACTACATGCAACATCTCTTCTTGGTAATGTATTTTGTGGTATTTTAGTAATTTTAATGAAATTTTAGGCACTAAAAGTAATGTTACAAATATAGAGTAGTATAGGCCTATATTAGTTACTTACTTGTGCAGTGACACTAGGCCACAGATGGTGAATTCCAGACCCCCAAGTGGGTTCATCAGATGACTCACAAGGCAGTCACTGTGTGAGACACCCGAACGTATCTGTATTATACATGTATATCTATATTATAATGCTACTACATATCAAAGACCAGCATGACCAGCATGCAACCTTTATAACTCATATCGCAGAAAGCTCACAAACCGTTTGGTGTGCTTACTCTGCAGGACACAATGAGCCTTCATTGATCAAAAGGCCATGAGTCATTTGGTCTCAAGCCTTGTAAATTTGAAAACGGTGTTTTCGGGTCTAGCGTTTTCGAAAAAGTCGTTGTTTGTGCTTGTGCACTAGACCACCAAAAACGCATACCTCCTTCGATGGGCATGCGCAGACGAGCCGAGCGGCTGGCTCGCTCACAGCTGTATAAAGTGACAGTCAAAGAGCCAAAGAAAACCTTCTTTCCTTCCCTAAAGACTTAAAGAATGATTTATGTGTGGGGTTTTTTTCTATTAAAATTATTTTCTTTTTGCCTTTGACTGTGATTTGATATTGATTATTTTCTGTATATAATTCTTTCCTTATGCATGTATATACGATAGAGGAAATGTAACCTTTTGGGACAAAGTACTTTGTACATAGTCATATCATGTCGGATAGGGGTGGGTGATATGACTTAAAATCAATATCACGATTATTTCAAACTTTTACCTCGATAAGGATTAATGAACGATAATTAATTTTACAGAGGATGTTTTATTTTGAACTTTGTTTTATTTTGAAAATTGACCAGATGCCGTTCCTGTGTCCAACTTCCTGCCAGGCTTGACACATTCGCCCGCGGCTCATGGAAAAAATAATAAATCGCGGTCAAAGGTCAAAACCAGTCTGATCCCGGCGTTAGTTGGACGGGGTGGAGGCACATGACTGAACACGACATAGTATTTTTTTTAAGGAGACAGTTCATGAACGCACGCATTGGGGAAAGTATTAACCAAATTAACCGACATGGGCAAGATTAAGTCAGTGAGAGGTTCTAAATGTCGGTTTCGATACATTTTCGGTCAATTGCCCAGCCCTACACCAATCCATCCTGAGGGGCAGAGATACCGATTTCTCCACCAACAGTAGCCTCAATGGACCATAATGCAATGCAAAGTGCAACACCTACATTACAAAATAACTCCTGGAATGCATTTAATATCACAGCTTGATGATATATAACAGTGTCAGAGATTTCCCTTTAAATAAGAATTATTCTGCACTATAATCCACTTGTGAAAGTCACGGTATGGTTATTTCACACCCCACATAAATGCTTCACCAATACGGCGTTATATGATTCGCATTTGTTCTTTTTTTATTGATGGAAACGTCTAGGAAATAAACAGTGCAGTATTATTTCCATTTAAATTTTACCGCAGTAAAACACACAGAACATAAGAACGTAAATAGACGTGCATTACCATTGCAACCTGAATAATGTGTGATTGCACTTGATATATGAATGTTCCATATGATAAAACATTTACCACAAGGTATTAATGTTTCAGTAGTTAGATGGGAAAATAAAGGATCTGTTCCAGTCATCCAGTGTACAGACTAGAATTGTTAAAGCTATTCTTCTGAACTACTTTGAAGTAGCATGTACTAGACTGTTTGGAGAGAAAGTTTGAAACCATCTACCCAGTGGTGAATACATATTGTTTGAAGTACAGTAAACCAATCTGAGCAGAAGAACTTTGAAGTTTGGCTTTGGGGTGAATATTTGAACTTTTTGTTTTGGCTGTGGTATGAAATCAATATTTGAAGAGGGAGATGGGGAAAATAAAAGATCTCCTCCTCGCTGTTCCCATCATACAGAACACAGATTAATATAGTAGATGCCGGTCATGATAGAAATATGTGTGTGTGTTTGCATATGTGTTTTTTGAGAGCACAAGTGGACCACTGTGTATTGCAAGTTATCACATGTCCCATAATATAATATTGAATCAAATTTGAAACCTATTTTTAAAGATTTGCACACCAGCTGCAACACAATAAACTCCTTATTGCTGTTTTCAATATAGACCATGAGCTGAAAAAGTGTGCTGCATGGCAGCACACTGGATTTCATTTCAATGTTTAATTAAGACATGAATACAGTGGTCAAAAATAGCTCGTCCTCTTTCTGAAGCGCAGCAACACACACTCAACCAAACGCTATGGGACGCCAATGTTTTGCTCTGCTCGTAAAATAGGACTCTGTTTACCTAAAATCAACTGTGTTCGATGTCTGCGGTCATATTGAGAGCTTTGGTAGTCTATTCAATAAAAGCAACTGAAATGGAGTTTTATTTCTATGGCTGAAACGAATAGTTTCAGGCCTAGATCCAGTAGTCAAGTAATTGTCTTCCCACACAGCAAGAAAGTTGGCTGACACACTAATCAGGGCACTCTGCATAGCAACTGTTGCTACTTGATGGGGCTCGCTGGCTAGGTAGCCATTTAATCTAGCAGCATTATGTAGCCCCAAAGTGCCGTTTTCAGCTATGTGTGGGTTTGGAAATCATAATTCATGTATACAAACAGGCGTACACCACGCGTGCTCATCTCCGCTTTCGCCAGTCTAAAAAAAAAAAACTCCCCCTCTCACTCTCATTGTTAGTTTTGTACAGGCTGGTAAAGGAGTCTGAGCTCTCTGGCCCTGGCACGACAATAGCTTAATTTCTCCCTGGGCCCTCTGCTCTTTTTTCAAGAGCCACAGAGAACAGAAACACAAGCTGCTAATTGGAAAAACTCATCACCTCACCATTCTGGGGTCCATTAAGGGCCAGACTAAGAGATGGTATGTTTGGGGTTAAAGTAGGACTGCAGACAGATACAACCTGATATGCACTGTCACGCCCTCACACACCTCCTGATTTCATAGTGCCATGAGGCTCTGTTACGCTCCATTCACATTGTGGCCTAAAAAAAGCCTCACAGGATATCAGTCAACTGCAACAGACAGCTTCTTTCTTGTTGCCAAGGTGATTTTGCTAAAAAAAAAAAAATTTTTAAAAAGACCCCAAGATCCCATACATTGATCTGTTAAATTGTATTTTGTATTTTGTTACTCTTGATTTTCAATATTTAATTTAATTTCAAAATATCTAATTGGATATATTTTGACAAAATTATTAAATATGATTAAAATGAAGAACGCTGCATCTTCTTCACTACTTTATCTTTACTGGAAGATGAGACAAAAAGAACACAAATGTCTGAGGCTACATCCATTTTTGCTGGATTTTTCAACATGTGGTTTGTATTCACCGCTGCAGTTGAAGGCAAAAGTTGGTAAAGTTCAACTTTTGTCACCAAGTCTCATCTGCAGGCGTGCACGTGACACAATGTGTATAATTTAGAAGAACACAGTGCAGTAGCTGTACTGATGTGACTATGTCAACAACATCACATAACTTCAGTATTTAAAATGATTTTTTCTTGTCATTCTGGTAGTTCCCAAACCTTGCTTTGTGCTCTCCCCTGGTGTGTGTCACCTCATTATGTGTCCGTGCTGCAGCGTAGCCTGTCCAGCCTCTGGTTCCCTCTTGGCTAGCCTCCCTATAACAGGGAAGGGTGTGGGAGGGAACTCGTTTGCCGCAGAGTTGCCGGTGCAGCGATGGGGAAGCAATTCATTGCTGTCCCACAACACTGACAATGCTGGTATACACACACACACACACACACACACACACACACAGTCAAACACACGTTCCATACACAGGCATGCAGGAAGAGAAGGAAAAGAGCGAGGAGGTAAGGAAAGACTTCACAGTTTAGTGTTGAATGGAGGTATTTAAAAGTGATTGGAAGTCTAACTA
>CABFOQ010010791.1:2213-21784 GCA_900660455.1 Gephyroberyx darwinii | reverse complement strand
GGGGAAGCAATTCATTGCTGTCCCACAACACTGACAATGCTGGTATACACACACACACACACAGTCAAACACACGTTCCATACACAGGCATGCAGGAAGAGAAGGAAAAGAGCGAGGAGGTAAGGAAAGACTTCACAGTTTAGTGTTGAATGGAGGTATTTAAAAGTGATTGGAAGTCTAACTATGTCTGTGTGTACACATCTGTGTGTGTGTGTGTGTGTGTGTGTGTGTGTGTGTGTGTGCATGCGCACGCGCATGTGTGCTTTTACTGCCAGCTTGCCCTGCAGATGCAGACTGAGGAGGTATGCAGCCTGAACTCTGTAGCAGACAATTGCAGCAAAGTCCCTTTATCTCCCTTTTCCTTCTCAACCTCACCAGTCTCTCTTTCCGCCATATCTTCCTCCACCCACTCTCGTGCTGTCTTCTTGCCACTTTGAGCTTCAGCCGTAGACATTTATGAGCTTCACGCATCAAAGCTTTTATCATTCATATAAGTCTCAGTGGTGCGGTAGATTATTATTTGTGCGCTAGAGTACGCTTTGTTGTGATGCAGTTCACCGAAAGGGCTTTTGCCATGCTGTGAACCCACAAAACAGTGGATGCTATGTGGACGGAGGTATATATATTTTACGGGGGTAATGATGTGCAGAGATAGAGCTGGATTAGGTCATGCTGCAGTTGGCACCCATAGCTACTTGGCTTGGAGAGATGTTCCATTAGCCCCCCCCCCACTGAGCCTGCAACACTTGATGCATGTTTTTAAAAAAAGGCAAAAGAAATGGCAGAAGGGTTGGCCATATATTTGGAGTTGTTTGGCAGGGCGACAGACAAACAATTAAACAAAGGGGCCAAATGAGTTTCTGGTGAAGTTGTCGCCAAAAGAAGTTAACTTTCCTTTGCATATCTTTGTTGCCTGTGTGTACCGCAGAATATTAGAAATCACTTCAGTATGTCAACAATATGCACGCTCCCTCTTCCTAAACAGGGTAATCTGAGTGCCCAAGGCAGTCCCTCGACACTTTAAGATGTTGGCCAGGGGCATGCATGTCTTATCAAACCCCTCCTGAACTGTTTTGTTCTGGGGACATATTTTACTTCACGACCTAAAATATCCGTTCCAGCTCCATGACAATGAAGCACAGAATAGCGATTGTTTCTGTTTCCCATAAATCCTCCGTGGAAGCCTCTGGCAGCCGAGACCTCATGAGCTGTCACTCAGAGGAGGATTAGGATATAATGGGTTAGGCTGCACATGGACAGGTGTGGGTTTTTCAGTGTTTCATTGGCACTGCTAGCATCAGTTGAAGTAGCAGATTTTGTATGATGGCGTTTCGAACGGTTTCTCGCCATTGCTTATATGCCACTCTCTAACAAAAAACACAATCAATCAGTGGTCAGACTAGTTATATAACAGGTCTGTGACTAAATCAAAATTAAAACTCCCCATATTTTTCTTGGTGAGCATTTTTACTTGCCAGCTGGAATCCTCTCATTTGTGTTTGGGAAGAGTTTGTGGATGAGCATGTTGACTCCACTTGTTTTTGTCCCATGGCCCCCCTTTGTCAGAGCCAACAAAGTGGCCTCTACCCAATTCATCCCCTCGTTTTCTCTCTCTCCCTCCCTCCCTCTCTCGGACGCCTCCTTTCTCTTGTCAGAATGGAGGTATTGTTTGGAAGGGAAAGCCCCCTTGTTTTGGGGGCTGGATGCAGGGGAATGAAAGAGGGAGAACAGGGAGAGAAAGAGAAACGCAAGACAGTTCCCAGGCGAAGGGAAGGAGAAATAACAGGATCTCCCGGTATCTTGGCGCTGAAAACATTTCCCTGTCATTTAGCCTGCTCAGTCTTTCACCATGAGAGTTGTCCTTGTGGAGGAAGGAACACCAGTCAGTCAACTTGGAAGTGAAATGACTGGATGTTTGGATTACACAACCTACCTGCAATCGCTTTCACTTTTATTGCTTGATGTTATTTTGTGGGCGTAATTTAGGTTGAGAAGACAAAAGTCATGTTTCTACTCAGAACAATGTTTTTGTTGTCACATTGCAAACACATCTCACCATTATTTCTGGCATTTCCAAACCTATTACTGCAAAGCTGTGGGAGTGCTAACTTGTTTTTGTAAGGAATTATTCCATTACCTACAGATCCAAGACCATGTTTGTCAGATTCATGGCTTTAGACTAGTGTTAAGTCTTTGATGTTATTTCATTGACATCATCCATCTTTGACAGTTGATACATTGATTCTTGCTGATAATGTATGTCTTCAAAATTGCTGTGAAGTGAAAACAAATTCACTGCAAAATTATGTTTAAAGGCTGTAGCCACAACATGTGCATTGGTAGCTATGTAGCATAGATAGCATTTTCTCAATGTCTGCCAGACATGTCAGTGGAAAGATTTTTGTTTTATTCCAAATTCTCTGTAGGTCCTGAAAAAGTCTTAAAATCATATCAACATTTTTTTAATACATCTAAATAAAGCATTCTTAGTCTTATATTCACTTAGCGTGAGTGAAAAGTGAGAAAAATACGAACTTGTAGCAGCTCTAAGGCTGGATAAACCTGCCAGGACTGTTTATGGGATTGGTAATAGACATAACATTTTACAAAAACAATGTATTTTCAATGGCAACTGCCAATTTGGACTACCTAATGGCAAAACATTATAAGAGTTACCATGACAGCACTCCTAGCTCTCTAAAGGTGATGGTAATTGAGGTGGTTCAGGGATCAATCACAGGTGGTGGAGACAGTTATGCATGACTCATACACCAGAACAGCTGAGCCATCACTAGGGACACCTAGTCTTGTCTACTTTGTTCAACTTTTGCTGTATATTTGTTGAGTCATGCTTATGGACCAATACATGGCAGATTTATCAATTCCACCTGTCTACCTTTCATCAACACCATATATGTGCGATCATTTTCTCTTTGTGCGCTGCCTCAATGAAGGCCATGAGTCTGAAACGTATTTGGGGCAGTTTCTAACTTTTCATAACGAATAGCCTCAAAGAATAAAGGCTTTTAATCTATTTTGGAGTGCCATGGATCTCTTGCCATCAGCCATCACACAATCCCACAGTCGCAAGAAAAACTTTGTGAGCCCTTTTGAATTACATAATGGTCAAGGAGGTGACAAAGAACCCAAGGGTAGCAGCTGATGATCTGCAGACATCTCTTGACCTTTCTGACAACTGAGTCCACTATAAGAAAAACACTGAACAAGAGTGGTGTTCATGGAGGATACCAAGGAGGAAACTACTGCTGTTAACCTGTTATCTGTCCTCTGGGTTCATACTTTTGACTGGCTGTTGTTGATTACACTAATTAGCAGTGTGCATGCTAGCATATTAGGCGGGCAACATCTCCTATATGACACTGGGAATTGGACAGCGCAGTTAGGTCAGAGACTGTTGGAATATCAAATCTGATTTTCCATCATCAAACTTATGTTGAATAGATTCAAAATAGTTCAGAATGGACTATGAGCATCAGAATGGACTTGTCAGGGTTGTGTAAGACATACATCATGACCCATTTATCAAATGTCCTGCTATCCTTAGTTTTGTGTAACCACCTCCTACACTGAATGTTCTTTTGGCGTTCCGTCTTCCGCCGGGTGGTCAATAGGAAATCACTTGAGATAACAACCAGTTACTAAACTGAAATGTATTCACATTTCATAGGATTACATCACACACTTTGGCATGGTGGTGCCTTGATTACCTGTAAGGGCATGGGATACCGTGTGGTCCTGATACATTTTATGAATGGAAGACATTTAGCATAGCGAAGAACGTGGCTGTGTGTGTGCCCTGGGTAGGGACATTTCAAAAACTACTGCTCCCTTGCAGATTTGCAGCAGAACTAGAGGCTCTGTCACTTCTGAGACAGTGTTTATATTCCTCTTGCCTGGACATATTTGTAATTGGATCGTTAACCTAGTGTGGAGGAAGTGCTGTGTGTAAACATCATCCATCAGCTACAGTGTGGGTTCAAATTACAGTTCTGATTACACATGCTATCTGTCACTGAGTCACAGGCTCTCTGGTGGCGGAGCTTTCATTTGGAAATGTACATGTAAACATGTAAAACCTCTTAGTACAAAAATAGAAAAATAAAGGCTCCCAGTTATAATGCACAGCAGCACCTAATGCTGGGTTTGAGCCTGCTTATGTTTATGTGTATGTGTTAGGTTTCTGCAGAAAAACTAATTAAATCTCATACAGGATGAGCTCTGTGCCTGAATCCCTTCATTGCAGTGTGAGCATTCAGTCCTATTCTCCAGCTCTCAGGGCACAGTCTATTAAAAAGTATAAAGGGGCCAAATCAGCAATAGGCATCTGCGTGTATACTGGATAATGAGATGTTATCTCCTACAGACAGATTTTCAGATTTCCTTTGATAGTACCTGCACATCACCTCAGCAGCTGGTAGAATGAAGAAGAGCTGCAGACTAAAATGCCTACCTGTAGCAAAACGCCACAGAGGCTTCGGTCCTTCTGTGTAAAACGCAGACAGAGAAAACCGAATCAGAGTTGACGGCCCGGCCCCGAGGGCGAAGAATAAAATTTGCTTGGGTTTTGTCCCTGTGAGAAGAGCTGTTCTTAGGTGAAGCACATTTGCTGATTCCTCCATGGGGTTTTTCCAACTCTTAACCTTGCCCGGCAACAGACTGACATCCCAGCGCCGTGTTGCCTGTCATCATGACTGTGTATGTGGAAAGGAAACATGCAAAGTGCCACTAAAATATCCATTGTCAGACACCAGGCTTCAAACATGGGATATGGGACAGTTTGTGAATGTGTGTGTATGTATTTAATAATATCATGGAATGCATTATGGAATTGTTTCCCAGATGGTGTCCCTGATTAATCAATCCTCAGCTGACCTCAGTCACTGTTTATTAAAGTGGGCTATAATTGAGTTTTTACTTACTGTTGGCTCTTCCTGTTCCACACTTGAACTTGTAGCAGTGGAGCAACATTATATACTCAGCCTTGCAGTTCCATCTAGTGGTTGTGTACAGAAAACACTGCGCTGTGTACTCTGTAGTGGATAATCAAAATGCACTGTGGAGCATCTCCTGTTCATTGCCCTGGCGTGTGTCTATTTTATAAAGGGCTTGATAGTGCAGCAACTGCAGCTTTATTACATAGCTTGTGGTCTAGTAGTAGTCGACAACTCCCCAAATTTTTAATGATCTCATACTCTACGGCTCTCCTGCAGGCTGAAGACTAATCAAAAGTCACGAGAGAGAGAGACAGCAAGGCACAGAAGTTCTGAAACTTCTACCGTAACGTTAGGAGTCATTTTATGGATTTCAGTGTGCGCCTGCGTCCTTTACGGGCACCTGTAGGTTTTATTGTAAGTATAGACTTGTGCCTCATCTTGCTTTATTGAAGAGACAAACAGCAGCACAAACCTCACCATTCATCCACATAGGTACATTTGCCTTGATAGTGTTTTTTTGCTCAGGATCTTGTTTGTTTGACTTATGCATGATGTGCATGACATAAAGTACTCTGCAAAAGTCATGTAAAAAATAATAATAATAAAATGCTTTCAAAAATAATGAAATGAAAAGTTTGTAAATATCAAAATATTTACTAAGAGAGCAGAAATGTAAAATACTAATGCAGAGAACAAAAAAATAAACATATAAAACCAAATTATAAATATAAAAAAAGAAAAAAAGACTTTTGCACAGGACTGCAAATGCTGGCAGTATACTGTATAATTTAATCAATTTAGACAACTTTAATATGATTTATGATCATTTTTCAGAAGCTTTATTTCCCTGACACGTGTAAAAACATGTATTTCCAAGTGTTGATGTTTTAGTGACAATTACTTTGAGTTGACAAATGTTGATTGGAGAGATGCTTGTCCACTCATAGAGCTGATATGGCTCTGGGCCAGCTGCTCAAAACTATCAAAAATGTTATATCAAAGGAAGACTCCACCCTAAAACACTAACACCTCGTATTTGACGGTCTATTTTGTTGTTTAGCAGTGTAGTCTTCATATTACACACACAAACACTGCGTCACACCTCAGTTGTTACAAGTTACAATTGGAAAGCATAAAATTCTGACAGCTAGATGTGGTGCTGACTCAACCCAGAAGGATGTGTGATTATTGACGATACTAACCTACTGTGATTTTGTAATTTTCACCTACAATGCACGCATCAGCACTCCACTTGGGGCTCTCAGCGCTTACCTGGGCATCCGGCCAGATGATGTGTGAGCAGTGTTCAGCCTCCATACACTGTCACGGGTCTGTCAGAGGGCGGCTAGGCTAATTTGGGCTCAGTTGTGTGCCAACGAAGGGGTGGATATGCTAAAAATGAATCCTAGGATTAAAAGCCTACATCAACAGATATTGGGCAAAATAATTATTAAATAGTTCATAAATAATTATTTTTAGGCATAATTCTTTTATAAGTCAAAATTCAATTTCATATATAAAAATCTGTAGCTCCTTATCATAAGGCTCTTTTAGAAGATCCATCCATCCATTTTCTTGCTGCTTATTTGGGTTAGGGTTGCGGTGGCAACAGGGAAAGGGGAGCATTTTCTCCAGCAACTTCCAGCTCCTCCTGGGGGACCCCAAGCACTCCCAGTCCAACTGGGAGATGTAGTCCCTCCAGCATGTCCTGGGTCTACCCCGGGGTGTCCTCCCAGTCAGGTGTGCCCAGCAGACCTCTTAAGGGAGGCGTCCAGAGGGGCTTCGTTACCAGGTGCCCGAACTGCCTCAACTGGCTCCTCTCAGTGTGGAGGAGCAGCCGCTCGGCTCTGTGCTTGCCCCGGATTGCTGAGCTTCTCACCCTATGACCAAAAGAGAGGCCAGCCACCCTGTAGAGAAATCTCATTTTGGCTTCTTGTATCAACATTGTCATTCTTTCGGTCAGCACCCAGAGCTCATGGCAAGAGGTGAGGGCCGGAACAAACGGTAAATCGAGAGCTTTGCTTAGAGGCTCAGCTCTCTCTTCACCACGAAGGTCCGATATAACACCTGCATTACTGCAACTGATGCTCCTGACTGGCGCTGAATCTCACAATCTTTCTAACCCTCACTTGTGAATAAGATCTGAACTCCTCCACAAATTAAAATCACACAGAATGAGTGAAGAAGAAGTAACTACTATCAAAACTCAACCCTGAGTTCCATTCTTAGTTTTCATAGTGATAAAACAACAGGGGGCTGTTTGCAAGGTCAGGAAAGGGCAAAGGAAATGGCTGTGTGAAGAGAACCTTTCCAGCTTAGATAGCAAGTTGTAAATAAGGTGGCATACAGCAGCAGATACATACCCCAGATTTAACAGGAAGTGTAAGTGGCTCCGTAGTAACTCCATAAGCTGTTTCCTTTTTGGTAAATAGAGAAAAGCTGGATTCTGTCATGCTGGTTACCTCAGCATCAGGCTAGATGTTGTTTCAAGGTAGATAGCTGATGATGAACTCAACCAACTGGAGGGGGGGGGACTAGCAACTGCTTGGTGGCCTCAAGGTGAAAAGTTGAATATTGCTTTAAGTTGACCAGCAGTTAAGATGTCAAGTTAAACTTGGGCCAGTTGGGGGCCACCTATGAAGTCAAAACCCCTTCTGGTCAACCACGCAATCTCTTTGTGTGGTTGACCAGCTGTAGCATGTAGTACATGCCCAGGGTACTATATATAAAGGCAGAGCGCTGCCAGTAGTTTCTATTCCGACTATGAAATATCGTAGGTTATTCTGCTCACGGGTTCATGCTCCCAGAGATACACATAGGGGAATGAGAATGCACAGAGCTTCAAGGAAAGAGAGTAATAGGAGGAGGAGGAGGATGGTGCGGGAGAGGTAGAGTGGAGAGAGAGGGGGAAGAGAGAGAGACAGTGGGCATCGCTCATAGAAAGAGAGAGAGAGCGGGAACAAGGGAGTGTATGGTGAAGACAGTGTGAGGGTGTGTGCAAAAGCTTGTATGTGAACGCTTTCCCTCTCTCTCTCTCGTGAAGCTTGAACCCTCTCTCTGGCTTTCTTTCTCTTTTCCGTCAACGCTTAACCTCTCTTGTCTTTCTGCCTCGTCCCCTCGGCACCTGGTGGTACAGTACAGTCCATCTGCGTTGGTCTTCGCACAGGAATGTCTCCCATAGTCAAAAGCCCGGAGTGCACCCCAGTGCTGTGCCACTGCAAAGTTGCCTGCACCAACAACACTTTGTCGTTGATGTTTGGATGCAAGGTAGGCTACTGAACGTCCTCATCGATTCAGGAGAATTCAGCGTGATGTTGCTCATTTAGAGTAGATAAGTTTCATTTTCATTGTTTGACTTTGACTCTGAGGCTTCGGTTATGTATCCGTGGTGCTATCGGTATTATCGTGTGTTATACCTGATGGAATTGAGTGTCATGGGGTTAGGGGGGTAATAAGGATTATAGGTTGGGCATTTCTGTAAGATGACGAGAGGCAATGCTTGCACGATAGCACAATGTTGATTTTCATTTTTTAACTGCGAGCCTTAAAGCTGTATTAATGCTTTCTGGGGCTTTATGAGGGCAGCTAACATAATATTTCTGCATCCCTGTACTGTTGCCCTTCATTTATCATAGTGACAGGTAAACATTAATCCTATCCAGCCTGCAGCGTGCCATGATCCAAGTCAAACATTCTTCCTTGTTCTCCTCTTCTTTCTTTTTGCTGTGGTCTTTACCACCATTCTTCTACCTTTCCGTTTTTTCACCTTTAACGGTGATCAGAGCTCATTGGGTGCAGACCCAGAGCTGTTTCACTCTGTCAGCAGTGACGGGTCACAGTTATAAGGTGATACAGATCCAAGAGAAAGTGAATCTTGCCAGCAAAAGCCCATTTATTTCTTTTATTTATTCCCTTTCTCCATTTACCTGCCTATCATTTGCTGCCAGGGAGGCAAGCTTGGATTCTGTAACTAAACCTGTTTCGAATGCTTTCAGCGCCACTTTGTGCATTGCAGCGCCTTAAATGAAACAGAAGCAGCATCTAACAACATTGGAGTTTGTTTTGATATAACAAACAAGGTCCACGGGTCAAAAGCACTGAATCCAAGCATGGTTTCATTATATTTTGTGAGTCAAGCTTATTATTCCAGTCTAATGAATTCTTTGGGTACAAGGCTTTGGAAACCCACCAGAACCATTTTCATGCTTTTTGTTACAGTCTGGCCATGCAGGCAAATTTGTTACAGTGTTGAGACTTCAATAACAAGGTACAGTGACTAATGTGCCCAGTGATCCATGTTTATGCTGAATCAGAGAGTTGGGCAGAGAGATTAAGGAAGAGGTGAAATAGAGAGAATGAGGAAGAGACAGAGATTCCTTTTTTCATTTTGAGCTTAGTTTATCCCTTTTCAACTTAAATAATGGTCCTCATAAGTCCTCAGCTCCTATCACATGGGTTCCTGGCTAATGGCAGATGTTACAATACAATTACCAAATAAACTACTTAATGATTACAGCTATGGTTTCTGATTAGACCAAACTATACTTGATGATTACCAAGATGCTTCTCAGACGTGCTGCTTCTTGTGACTTCCTTGAACGAGGTAGTCTGGTGAGGTCATACAGACTCAGTTTTGTTCTCATCCCTCTTCTCTTTCACCAGAATATTATTTTGCAGTGCCAGAACAGGAGAATCTGAGGCTAAGAGGATTTCCATATCATTAGTGAAAGTGCTTTTTCCTCATACTACCCCAGTTTTTAAACTGAGAGAACATGCTTCTCTGCGTTGCTGAGCTTGAATGAAGTGATTGGAAGATTTTCATGATTCAAAATTCTGTTAATGTGTAAAAGTACAGTTAACACAGAATAAATGTGCACTTAAAACCTAATGTTTTTAGCAAAGATCTTTGCTTCATGGTAGTGACTTTATCATTAAGCAGCAATCATCATTGTGACATGCAATTTGAATTGTTTTTTTGGTCTGCTTTTTAAGTTGTTTTGAAGACTTCCCTTATATGATGCCTAGCTAAAAGGGGTTTGACCTGTCATGTCACAGTCATATTCCATTCAGACTGAGGGCTGTTCACATCCAGTCTCTTCATCAGAAGAACATAACTAAATGAAATTGGCAGACATTGGCTACATCAAATTAGTTTCCCAGACTAAGTTCAGGTTCAGGTGGATAGATAGGGCCACAGGATTATTCTAAGGCCCTACAATCCCATAACTAACATTAAGATGTAATTCAAAAGTGACTACAAAATGCAAAATCCAAAATCCCCAAAAGAACATGATGTGCTGAAGCTAAAATACATGACAGCAGAAATGGTTGACTATAAAAGCAAGAAAGGCAGAGGGCAGGTGCTCTCCTCTTTTTTCCCCCCCATAGCTCAGCTCTCCCTCTTACTGTCTGTAGGAATTAGGGCTGTAGCAGAGAGGGGGGGCAATGAGTCGTACTGTAGGTATATAAAGCCACAGAAAAAGGGGTCAGTGCACACAACCGCTAGGAGATTCCACGCTAATTCTGCACAGAGGCTCTGAATCTGCCCTTAGCCATGCCACCCCGCATTTCCATCTCATCTTGATTCTGCTGGCTGGGACTGTAGCGAACGTCGGAAAGAGGAGGGATCCTCTCAGTGGAGCATGACCGCGCCACACGTGAGTGGTTAGCCTTAGCACATGGCTAAGCCAGCCCAACGACCACAGCATATCACAAACCCTCACATTGAGAGGTATGGCACTACAGGAGGACAGCGTGCAGTATTCATGTTTATTTTAAGTTGAAATGCAAAAGTGAATTTGTTGTTAATGTAGTTCATCAGGACATACAATCATAGCAAAGTTTGGTTTCGCTGTTACTACATAGAGGCTCTAGAAGGACAGCTTCATAGATCATGAGGAAATACATTTTTACACTCTTGTTTAAGTGCAACCCCACCACGAAGTGGTACTCACCTAAAACAAAAGCAAACACTACAAAGAGAGACTAATCTGTGATGTCATCAAGCAGCACTTTCCAGGGCTTAGCGCAGAGCAGCACAACTCACCCCAGTTTGGTGTGATTCAGCTGTGTGAAATGTTCAGAAATAGTGAGGACATGGTGGCACCACTTGCTATATGAGGCTCAGCAAAAACAGTACATTGCCCGAAGGGATGATCCTCACCGCTTAACTCTGATCAGATGTAGTGTCACCCCATATAGGCACACACAAACTGGCTCTGTTGTTCATAGTCAGTAGAGGTAGAGCTAAGCCACCCAGGGGTTGTTTAGCTGCGGATATCAACTACCTCATACAATGGCCATCAAGGAACAGTGAGTCACAGTGGTTTTCGATGATCTTGAAAGTGGTTTGAATACTACAAATCTTTTCTTAATATTTTTTTTTCTAGTCAGGTCCAGTGTACTCTTACATCTTCCAAATCAACACAGGCAATCTCTGCTTCCCTTGCTCACGGAAAGCGTGATCAAATTAGCTGGTACACTAACTCCAACTCCCTCTATCGACCTCCACTCAGCTTCTTTATTTCACGCCACTCGTCTGACCTGCCCAGCCATCATGTATAAAATTTAACAAGGGAGATCACTTGTTAATTATCTTTATTGACTGAAGGGGATCGTTATTTGGTCTATGAAGGGAATCGTTGTGTGTACATTGTGTCTTCTGATAGCTTGAGAATTGAAACGTGTTCAAAAATAGTCTCCTATCGTATCCCCACTGATGAATCTCATTATTGCACTCGCTTACCTCGTCTTTACCGTGCAAAAGTGCATTTTCTCACCCTTCACCCCTTCCTCCATCTCTTCACGTTTTCCCTCTCTCCTTGCAGCACTAATCACTCATGGTTAAAGTATACGTCACTTGTCCAAGCTGTGCTCCACTAGGCTCACGTGGGCCTCGTCATGCCTCAGTGCCATAACTGGAGTTTTACTACTATATAGAGCAAAGTACAAAAGTAGCTTGGGGGAGGCTGCGCTCGCACATGTGACACACTCTTATTGTTGTTTATACATGATTGTAGCTCTAGGTCCTGTAGCGTTGGAGAAACTCAAATCTGTTATCTTTTCTACCCTAAAGTCCTCTTTATATATGCGCTGTCAGTTCTGTCAACGGGGGTGAAGTTATGGTGATGGGGTGATGGTGGGATCCAGACTCAGCACTCCGTAAATCCAGACCGAAAACATCAATTTATTTTATTGTTTGTTTATATGTACAGTCATGGAAGAAATAGTAAGAAATACAGAAATACAGTCAAAACAAAAATACGTCAAAATGTATCTTGTTACAAATAACAAATACTTGTTATAAAATTTATCAGGTGTCAAAAAATGTATTTAATTTATATATATATATGTTCAAAATACAAAAAAATACATTGTAGAAAGTAATTCAGGCATTCTTTCAACAACAGCATTTTTTAAACTTTAAATACAAACATTTGCCTGCCTTGGGCTCTCACACTTAACAAAGTGCATTACATAAAAACACAGAGTCACATGAAACAGCTGTGTAAAAGTGCCAGATAGGCAAAACTGTTTTCTCATTGTTTTCTCCATCCACATAGAACATTGCTGATTTGGCTTTAGCTTTAGCATGCAGTATTCATCTGGTGATATTAGATATATATATTAAAAAAATGTTGGCGTTTTTTGAAATAAAAAAATACTGCTCCCAAAGGTATCTTGATAAAAAACTACATTTATTTTTTTTGGCGACATCTTTGGTAATAACCGATGATGAGTTGTGTTTTTTCACTGCACTTCTCAGATATCACCTGCCAATCAAACAGTGTGTCCAGTACTGTGACGTCTTTCTCCTTGGATTTTCTGTTGATGGAGTTTGAAAAGAAAAGAAGACCTCATAGTGTTATCTTATCCTATGGCTAGTTACATAGTTGAAATATTTACTTTCAAGCCAATATTGGCGAGGACCTAGCCAGCTCTCTTTTCCTGTCTGTTTATCTTGCCTGATCAATAGTGTTTCTATTCCTATTAGTTTTTTAGACGCTTCATTTATATGTCTATATATGGTTTTTCAAATGTAATTTGGACTTGCTAATAGTTTATATTTTCAAAACTGCTTGTTTTGAAAAATGAGAAAATGAGCTCCAACGCCAGGAGAAAAATGCCCCAGCCAGAGATGTGCTGGTCCAACGTGTTCCTCGCATGTCAGTAATATTGAAAAAATTAGGAAAACATTTTAATGGCCATTCATTTTTTGGGGAAAACTCATATATTTCTTCATTAAAGCCTTTGATTTAGCAACTTGTTTTCTTTATTTTACTGATTGTATTACTTCATGGCTTGAGGCTACATGTAAACCATTTGTGTGGTTAGCACCACTGACAAAGGAGTCCTTATTAGAGAAATTATTCTCTGAATCACCATCAAGGCACTCATTGTGCACATAATAGCAGTATGACGAGAGTATGCTGCTGATTAGGAACAAGTCATGAGCCTCTCATTGTTGAGCCTCTCATTGTAGATGTTAATAAAAACATGTACTGTAAGCAGTACTTGACAGTGAACCTAAGAAAATGGCTTTCAAACCTTAAATGAAACCATAACAGTTGTAGAGTAGATACAATTTGTTTTCATGTTAGGCCCCATGCACCACATCACACTGAAATGGTGCTCTGGCTGCTCTAATACGGTTGCATAACCACAGCATGGCTGATTGCACCTAGGGCTGTAGTACTGCTCCTCATATATTGTAGGTCACTGGGCTTCTCTCAGGCTCGGGGTCAAATAGCCTTTGATTGGTCCTACAGTATGGTCTTTATCGCTGAACCTTCCTTGATACGTGCTTGCTTCATACAAATGTTAGACCTTATTATACCAATCCCACTGTGGGCTGGTTATCGATTTATTAGGTCCCAATATAGTCTACAGACACTCAGAAAATTCTTTCAAAATGCATCTATGTGAGAGATGAAATATTCTTCAATTTTATATGAAGTTTTAACATTCAAATACCAATCTACCTTACTGGCAGAAATTTGGACTTCATTTTCATGTTGTGGTGTGTAATAAGAAATACTTTCAAACTGCTCTGATTCTTCTTCTTGCCACCAAATCTATGGGGTCTCTTCAACACATCTTAGTAAGATTTGGTGAGGTTTGACTGCTTCAGAGGGATGAAACCACTGTGGATGAGGTGGTGCATTTATGAAGAGATGTTGGATTCCAGTTCCTGGCGTTTCACGGAAAAGTGAATTATCTCCTTCATGTCACTGTAGGTGAAAATGCAATTTCTTTTGTCTAAACGAAGGCAACGGGAAACTGAGGTTGTTTAACTGGCAGGTTGATGAGAACTAATATGATTTTACACTATTACACTATGATTAGTTCACTATAAGAATTTCATAGTAACTAATCCCTTTTAACTTTGACTATTATTTTATATTTTTTTGCTATATTTCTGCTATGGTAGACCAAACTGCAGTAGTAGCTGCAGACACCTGCCCTCCTCCTGCTCCTCGGTGGACATCTGTGTTTTGGAAGTGGCCATATTACCCTAAAGCAGACACTGCTCCTGGCCTCCCCGTGTCCTCCTCTACTGAGAGGGAGGCTAAAAAGTCCAAGTGTGTGCGTGTGTTTGTATGTGTGTGTGTGTGTGTTGTGAGAACCAGTTTGGGTTTTAGACCTTCGGATTGTGGACATTTTGAAAGTGAGGTCATTTTGGCCGCTGCTCCCTTCTTCAAGGGGCTAGTTTAGGATTAGGATTTGGGATAAGGTTAGGGTCTAGTGGTGAGGGTTATGGTTAGGGAAAAGAACATAGTCAATGGAAGGTCCTCATGAGTAAAGAAGTAAAAAGATGTGGCTGCATTTGTTTATTGAATGAACTGTGCAACTTAGTCAAATCTGCCTCTTGAACTTAAAGCAGTGTAGCAATATTTAGAATTAAGGTTCCTATCATGATAAACTATCCAAACATATATTTTTTGCACTGCTACCTGCAGTAGAATAACTAGGACCTATACCTAAAAGTATCCCAAAGCTTCACTGCAACATAAAACACAAGGGAAACACTGTCTTCCACTTGGTATCAGGTGTCCTTACTCTTCAAACCTTTCTGAATCGGCAATTGTTGGGTGAGAGCTGAAGGCACGCCGGATTCAACAGCTATGGCGAAGAGAGAGGAGCTCATCTTTCTTCTTCACCCTTTCATTGTCAGGCACGAACACCACTGTATCTGTTGAAGTCTGCTGATTACTCCTCTTCGATGGCAGTAATTACAGTGTTCACTGGAAAGCCGCTTCAACTGCTTCAATGAAACTACCTACCTATATGGCATAATAGCCCCCCAGAATAGCAGTAACACAAAGAAAACGGCACTGCATGCACACAACTGAGCATGCTCCGTTTCCCTCCATTCATTTAGACAGAGGATGAATGAAGTGTCAACACTAAGTGGTCCATTGGTACATTACATTTCATTACATTACATTAAAGTCATTTAGCAGATGCTTTTATCCAACGTGACTTACAATAAGTGCATTCAACATAGGTAGGCAAGAGAACTACTATTCACCAGAAATCATAAGTGCATTTCCTTCCTAAACAAGCATCTAAGAGCAGAACCAGGGCTAAGGTAAAAGTGCAATAAGCTGTCTACCTACTTTTTATTTAAACAAAGCCATCCCACAAGCCATTTTTGCACTACCACTGTACAATGTGGTGTGTCAAGGCCATGCAATAGGACAGATGTACAGTATGACGAGACAAACCACTTTACCAATGTGCTTTTCTGCAGACATTGGCAAATGCCTCTGTAAGATTTATGGTTGATAGATATTGCTGGAAAAAAAGGTTTGCTGATCAACACACAATTACTGTTACAGTCTTGATCTGTGGTGTCTTTTATCAAAGTTTTAAGTTGAAGTAAATTAACCTGGTACTATAAACAGCATGAGCCGGATTTCTCTCCAGAATAAAGTACATCTGATATTCCACCTTGCCACTTTCCCTAACATCTACTGGATTATAGGAATTCATGCATGAGAATACGTCTCAGGCAAACGTACAGAATGTATCTTTAGTAGCTCCAGTAGCTGATACATCATCGGAGCTGCATCGTCCTGCCATCAGAATGCAGCTCTTTACATTGCTGCCTTAGGGCCTCATCAAAAATAACTGCAATCGCTGGGGCGTTGCAATTGGGTTGCATCTCCGCGATGCGGCTGACCCTGCTCTTTGCTCGGGGATCTCTTCTGTTTGTGTAACCCATTGATGTCTCTTGTTTGACTCATTTTTAAACTGTGGAGAAATTAAACTGTGTTTTTAAATTCATCTTTTTGATTTGATTTTCGTTTCTCTCTCTTTCTCCATTTACCTATCTCTGTTTGTGTCTTCATTTAAGTTTGTAATTACCATCAAAACATATCTGTCATCCATGTGTCTGTGTCTGTGTTTGTGCGTTAGACACACTGGTGTACCTGTCTCTTGTAATGAGCTTCTTGCCTCTCGCTGCTGTGGGTGCTTTTATGTGGATGTGTTGGTTGTATGCCTGTTTACCTTGGGTTTTATTGATTGTTTATGGGGTCAGGTGTGCTATTGTTGTTGTCACTGACCTGTTTTGCATTGTGTTCCTCAGTGAATGCTATTAAATGAGGGACAAAGAGCAAAGCAGACCTTAAAATCATTCCCTGCTTCACTGTTTCTAGTCAAGACCTGTTACTGCTCTTCGTTTGCTATTGATCTCCAACCGATGGTCACATGCGGTCCTGTTCCTCTCTCCAGAACAGGCCACCGGCAGTGCAGGGGTCACCCCACAACGGCCAGCCCCCACCCTGTATGAACCCCGCCTTGATGAGCGCTCCCTGGGTGAGAGATGGGGGGGTAGTTGTGTCGGCCCATGCCACTTTCATATACAGTAACATCCTGGTGATCCACCATACCGCAACGCTCGGGGCAGGGCTGCCTGTTCTTGCTTCTCGCTCATGCTTTCTCTGACCTTTGCTTCTTCATTGCTTTCATATAATCACAGTGTCTAATGATATGCCATATGATAGCAAAGTAAAAAAAAGCATCATCTTTTGGGATGACATCATCTCATGCTGGCAGTTCATTCCTCAGTTCACGCTACTCATACCATTAGCAGAAAGAGGGAGCATTTATCATGTTGCCGCACTGTAATGGGACGTTTGACTCCCAAATCATCTCCTGTCCAACCTTCATCTTGCTTTCATTGGGCTCTATAGGAGTGGGGCAGACGGTGCCATTCCTGTCCCATCCACACCAGACCCTGTTGGGCCATAGTTGATTTGCATGTCCATCTATTACCAGTATATGTCTCTGTTCTCTGAAGATCATTGTCTAGAAAAAATGTTATCATATTGGCAAAATTATTCACGTCAAGACAGGGTTTGCATGTTTTGCGGGGCTCCTTTTTGATTTTGTTGTTGTAAGGGCTGGTGTGGCCAGGGAGCCCGCCATACAACAGCAGTCTCAAATCCAAGGACACTTCCTATTTAGGTCACATAAGTTCAAATTTTAATTTCTTCCTAAAGAGAAAATGTCTTCCCATGTACTGCAGGTATATAGGAAATTCATATTTAGCCACTCAAAATGTGAAATGCTTTGGTGGTATGTATTGTAAATTTATGGTCAAATAATTAACTTGCTGAGTTTAATCATTTTTGCATTTTCTATTAAAAATGCTACCTTAATAGGCAACTCCCTAGCTGGTATTAAGGTAAAAGGAAGCAATCTTGGATTTTAGACACAGCCAATATATTTCACAATACACATGCCACAATATGATGGTATAACAATTCTGCAAATATTGCAATTCTAAACTCGATATTCAAAATGATAATATGCCATGTTTTGTGAATATATATTGCAATTGGAATTTCAATGCGCCCACTGTTGTTGCCTTACTGATGACTAACAGTAACAACAGTAACATAATGGATCTCATATGTAGATATGTATATATCAGTTATTATTTATATCTGAAGTTCTGTTATTGACTCTTTGTTCCTCCCACCTCTGTCCTTCCTCTCTCCTCCCCCATCTTGATTTCCACCCTCTGCTCTCCCTTCACCTGCATTCTCTGAAGCAGTACCACTACCAGGAAGAGGACTCGCCGTCCCTCGACCAGGGATTCCCGCGGCTCACCAACGAGGTGCGCGCCCCCGAACTCGTGCACGTGTCGGAGAAGAACCTGTCAGAGATCGAGAATGTGCACGGCTACGTGTCTCATTCCCACATCTCCCCTCTCAAGGTCAGCATCACAGCCTCTTCTCTCCCTGTCCGAAATGTGTTTTTTCTCCCCCCGGCATAGAAGTCACGATCCTTTGACCTTCATCCCAACGCAACACCATGAATGACTGCCAGCATGGCCTCCTCTCAGTTTTTCTCTCCTTCTTCTCTTTTGTCTTTTTTAGCTTGGATTTTGCAGTAAATGCTGATCGGTAGAGTGGCCTTTTTATTTCTCTTTTTTTTTTTATTAGTGTAGCTTATTCTGTGTTTTGGTAAAATCATATTAGGAAAATACTAATCAGGAAGTAGTAGGATAAGAAGCCACCCATATTTTTAATTTTGCATTCTAGGCATTGGGCTGCTGCTTTTATTCAGAGAGTAAAAAAAAAAAGCCAGGAGAGCCAGGATTAAAGCCACAGCATCCAGACAACAGATGGAACAAATTTTCTAAATTAACTACCTGTGTTCATGCTGCATGTTGGATAGCCCATGGTAGATTATAGCTATAGCGTATAGTCTATTTGATGCAGCCCTCCCTTCTGTATTCTTCTCAGGAAAGATCCAAATTGCCCCCAAATTTACTGTGCTCTCCTGTCTTGCACTAACCTGGAAAAGCATGATGGGAAGCAGTAATGTGCCTGTCAATTTGTGGGGTTTCCATCAGTGTAGAAATGGAAATGACAAAATAACTTCTCACCTCTTGCTCTCTCTCTCTCCTTCTCTGTCATTCCTTGTACACATTTTCCCTTCCGCCATTGTCTTGATTCATTAAGTGCCAATGTGTTTCCTGAATTAGTCTCCAATAAGCCTCTAATAGCTCAGTGCCCTTTCTCTGCCCACAAGAACATATCTCCATGTAGACTTTTGAAGTTTGCTTTAACGCATAGTACAGGACACATGGGATTCATTCTCAAATATGTTGGAAAACCACCAGGGCCACAAATAGTACAATTTACAACATGAGATAAGATTATATCGAGAGTAAACTAATACTGTAAGGTAAGAGGAATTCCATCTCCATAAATTGACCATACAGCCAATATTACTTGATTTTAAAGAGCAGATGGGACTAGGAGTTTGTTGCCAAGTGGTTGTGCTTGTGAAGTAGTAAGTTTGAGCCAGTAGGGGGCAATATTGGAAATGAAAAGGAATTCTACAGTTGCTGCAGTTCATCTGAGGCAAAGTTTGCATTCCTTGGCAAAGCGTCGTGTTGTGCTGAATGCAGAAAAAAGTGGCTGCATAGGTGTTACCTTTGGACTGCAAAGCACTGAAATACAATTTCTTGAGCCTTATTTACTTTCAGAATAATTTCAGTCTCAAGGTGATTATGATTTATGGCTGGAAACATATAGTGCCTTTGCAAGGTTTGTAAATATATAATAGAAATGGTTGTTTTGCTGTGGATCTTTT
>CABFOQ010010786.1:2113-13735 GCA_900660455.1 Gephyroberyx darwinii | reverse complement strand
TATCCATTACCCCTTGAAGCTGCACTAGTCAAGATTTGCATAGAAAAGCACACCTGTCTCATCAGCCTGAATCATAATAGGCCTCATTCACGACTGTATTTGTGTGTGTACTAAAACACGAATGTGGGATTCATGAAACGTGCGGGAAACCTCGTTTTGTTCATAGAACAGGTGTATATTTGATGAATGGCAATCGTTCGTAAATTGTTGAAGCCGATTTGCAGGTAAACGCTGTTCAACACCGTTAAAGGCTGCAGACTGAAGGGTCGTGTGCAAGTAAACCAGGGAAAAGAGGGAAAAGAGGAACATAGGGGAGTCCGAAATGGAAGTGTTGCGTGTCTGAGAAAAAAACAACAGCAGTTTCTGAAGCATCAGTAGCGGAGTCACAAGAACTGATTAAAGTAAAGCATGGCAATAAATTATTAACGCTGTCAATGCTGTTTCACACACACCGTTGCTGAGGTAAAGTAAAGAAATGGTTCAACATGAAACTAGATCACAAAAAAGTATAGACACATATTATCAGCCACAGGAGAACGGCAGCGCACTGAACCGCTATCCGACATGGATCAGAGGCTCGATCAATAATAGGAGAGACCTCACTGTCGGGTGTCCAGTCGGCATTGGAGTTGGACAGAGATCAAATCCAGGCTGTATCTTCATCAGATGGTAGGACTATGTTATTGTATTTGTAAGGCGTCCAGTCCACGTGATCAACCCATTACAAGTTGGATAATCTTGTGTTGTTATGAACGAGGACAGTTCGGCAAATACGCCATTTCAGCTTATTAGGTCTCTTTCTTTCTACAAGGCAACTGAAACATCTTGTTGTTGAGGTTTGACTGTAACTACTGTAATGGATTTTTCATAAAGAATAAGCTGTTCTAAGAGCCTTCCCACTTGTTTCCAAGCACACGTAGGATTTGATCATACCAACGAACAAATTCAGATACGAACAAAATGATGAATCCGACTATGTTCGTAGAAACGTTCGTACTAACGTTATAAGTTCAAATCTGATCGTACGCACGTTTCATGAATGACGCCTATTGTGTGTAGGGCTGCAGCAGAGAAGAGCGACACCCCCACTAAGTGAGACGCTGTAGGTTCGCCCTATTGAGTGGTTCAGGAATGAGTCCTAAAACCTGGAAGAGAGTTTTTCACTACGGGTTCCCTCGACAAAAAGTCTATGGGATTTTTGCATTGGATTTTGGTTAGATGCCTGAAATAAGGTCTGTGGTTAACACTAGCTTAAGACGTTTTGAAGTTTTGTCCTACGACATAAAATATGTCAGTAAATACCCCGCTCGTGAATTATGAAGCTTTTACATGTCTTAAAAAAGACTAAAAGCTAACAAGTGGCTAAATGAGACTACAGAGGATGTCAGGGACATTAAACGCATCACACTGAACACGGTAACTCATCTACTTACTAGTCCGCCTTTACAGCCTCTAGTTGTGTTTATACTGAAGATTATCTTGCTGAACAAAACGTCTAAGTATCATAAACTTTTGTTTGCCACAGAGCTTATTTTCTGCAATAATCCAAAATCCAGTGAAAAAAATCCCATAGGTTTTTTGTCGAGGGAACCAGGGCAATGCTAACTTCCGGGTTGGCCTCCCAAAAAAATATGTCATCCCTGTACCATTTGCTCATATGAAATTTTGGCGTCAGGCATTTAGACTCCACCCACAGGAAGTGACGAATCAAAACTTCTCTCTCATCCCTTTCCTTTGGGATGGGAGGGATGCTGTGTGCAATTTCCTCATGTTAATACTTAAACGTGCACAAGTTGACTCGTGCAGATTTAAGATTGCAACATTTTTGTTCCCAGCCCCGGCATGCTCCTCGTGCATGAGATTTACCAACCTATAGCATTGGCACGCAGGTAGATATGCCTCACCAGTATATGTTGTCGCCTTCCAGTGTAAAGGCTGTGCATTTTACAGCTAGCGGAGGATCGGGCGGAGCAGGCAACACCTCCAGTGGAGGGGGCGGAGGGAGCTGCACGCTGCTGTAGATGGACCCGGACCAGCGTACAACATTGACTGTTACTAGTCATCCCCTACTATGTAAATAAATGAAAACTGTCTTTATTGTACCAAGGTGGAGTGGAAAGTTGATACATCTGTGTGTGGACAAATGTGAGAAAATGGATCGTCCTTATATTGTAGACTAGTGTAAACAGGCCATGGAAAACAAATATAGTGCATTTTTATATAAACCTGCAAAAACTGCACACAAACAGATCAAAGATCAATAAAAGTGTTGTTCGTGACTGTGAGTCTCCGGCCTGAGCTGATGTAGCCTGTGACTTTTACAGTGTATTGCAAAAAATAGCTGCCTGTATGAACGACCCCCCCGAACTAATTTCTAATTTCCATTAGCAAAAACTCAAAACACACACACACACACACACACACACCCAAAGAAAAAGACACTTTTTAAGCAACAGCGGTTAATTCACATCCATGGTTGCTATTAAATGATAAACCTCAGGTTATGATCTTTTTCTAAAATGGTTATCTGAAGAAGGTGAATTGGTGCAGTGAGCAGTAGTGAAGTGTATAGTTATTTAATAGCATCATTCCAGCGCTCAGCAACTATGATGAGTAATGCAGAGCCAAGGAAATACACATTACTGAACATTACATTATTACATTACAGTCATTTAGCAGACGCTTTTATCCAAAGCAACGTACAATAAGTGCATTCAACATAGGTCGGCAAGAGAACTACTAGTCGCCAGAAATCATAAGTGCATTTCCTTCCTAAACAAGCATCTAAGAACATAACCTGCGCTAAGGTGAAAGTGCAGTAACATTAGCTACCTACTTTTTAAATAAACAAATGAGACAAATAAGTAAATCAAATAAACAAGAGCTAATAAACAAGAGCCCAGGCAAATAAGTGAAGACAAATAGCCTAGTGCTAAGAGGAAGGGTCAGGATAGTGTTTCCTGAAGAGGTGGGTATTCAGCCTGCGGCGAAAGATGGGCAGCGACTCTGCTGTCCTGACATCAGGGAGGGAGGTCATTCCTCCATGGAAACCAGCAATATATAAACTTCATAGGGAATATCTAGTGTGTGATAGTGTATATAGGTGTGAACATGAGTGTCGATGTGTGTTAGCCCTGTGATGGACTGGTGAGCCACGTGTCCATAGTGTCTCCCTGCCTTCTACCCTGATGCATGCTGGGATAGGCATTGGTGGAGAAACATATATTATTAACAGCTTCACAGGACCTACAGGACCTCACAGGGACAGTTTAAGACAGAAAAAAAAATCTATTATACTATTATACAAAAAAAGCATAAATAATAATACTTGACATGTACTATGAAAAAATAGATGTTATGGCAGGCTAAAAAAGGTCGAAACTCTAATGTGAAGAGGAGTAAATTAATTTTCTGTCGGTTTACACTCAACATCCCTGACTATACCTGGATAAGAGCATCATGCCTAATATGTACATGTAAATGTAAAATGAATAGAGCGGTATCTAGGGTTCATGGAATTGACCATACGCAGTCAACAAATGCAGCAATTCAGCTGAAACTGATGATGATGGACATATGATCCTCTTTGGCTGATTCAGAGTGCCCCCTAGTGGCTAGGAGGCGTCAGGAGGATGACTTGCATAATGCATTTTAGCAGACGGAGTCCATTTTTTTTGCCATTCTTTGAGTGACGGAGCTCTGTTACACCAGCAACCTCCTGGTGCTCGTAAATCCAGATATAACAGACAGAAACCAGACGGATTGCTGTGGCCTTTGTGGTTCATGCAGCAACATTTCATCCTCAGTGTTTGTTTCTGATTAAACCCACTAAAGGGAGCATGAATCCAGCATGCAGGTGTCTTTTCTCTATGATGTGGTTTTGCCTTTTCTATCAGCACCTGGTCGGGATTTTGGATGTGCACACACTCCCTTCTACCTACAAAAAAGGGTACAGATGAAAAGTTGCTTGAAAACTTAAAGGTGCTCTGTGTAGCATTTTTAAACAACAATATATCACTCAAATTAATTGTGATATCTTGGTATGATTACAGGAAACAAATGAGACCATGGGCGAGAAAATTGGTAGCCCCTATCTCATGGGATTTAATGGTATTGCAAGTGCTAGTGTTCTTAAAAATTAAAACCACATTTCCCATAAACCCTGATGCTTCCTGTCACAAAGACCCCCTTTACACCTGTGTCTTGTATCCATATTGTGTATGTATCCATAGTGTGTCGATCGGATGTAGCTAGATTATATTTACATTATACTGGCATTAACATGTGTCTCTGGTATAGACATTGAAGTCTGATTTCTCTCTCCCTTGCCAAAACTATCTAGGTAAAGAGCGGTTCTGAGATCCCAGCTGTAAAATCTGTTCACTCAAATCTATTTTTATAGCTCAACAAAGCCTGCACCCCCAGGGGACTATCAAAATCCTAGCATTATTAGCAGTTGGGCTCAAACAGAGACAGAACCTTATAATGCTGTCAGGTCAATCTGGGTTTGGTTGTATAAAACTGTTATCAATGAGGTAACCCCAGTTTCAATGAATTGAATACTTCAATATTAAAGCTACACATTTTGGTTCAGCCTGTCTTTGTGCTACACGCTATTTCTGATGGGCTTCAACATCCAATCGGCTAACGTCACAGGAGTTTTGCTACATGAACTGGGATCATAACCACTGGACAGCCGTTGATATTATATCCACATACTATAGATACATCAGTAGATAGAGAAATAACCTGTTAGCTAACAATAATGGTTATTTTATGCCATGTGATGTTAGGCTATGTAGTTAATGATAACTAGTGCATCAGAAAGCTAACAATTTAGCTGATGAACCAGTGATTAGCATTGAAGCCTAAACTCCTATGTTACTCTTCCTCATTATTGTGAAAAAGTAAAGTGATAACGTCATTAACTGACCTGCATGCTATTACTACTACCCCTTCAGGCTACATTAGCTAGGCTAAAGTTTATTTGCATTTACATAGGAGATGCATTTCAATGTGTCATGCATTTACACCCACATTTGATGCATCTTTGCACCAGCCAATCCCTATCAAATCACCCAGGACGCAAGCTAATACCAGGTGGAAAAGGGTCAATGTTGCCTCTTCAGTCAATAGTTTGTTAGTGATTTTTCCATCTGTCTTTCAGTCCTTCCACCATCTGCCATTGCCAGAAACTCTGAAAGCTTTAGCTTCCTGTTCTGTGTCGTAAATGAATCTCCTTTTGTGCCGTAAAGCATATTTGCCACCAAATCCAACCTGGTGGCAGACATTATAAAACGCTGTGTAGAGGCCAGTAGAGGCTGCCTGTCTTCTAGAGATGCTTTCATTTGTTTTACATTAATTATACTAATGTCTCAAGATGAATGTGGTAATAATTTCATAAACATAAACATTCACGTTAACAGAATCACAAGCATACATTCAAGCTGCAGCTACAGTATGTATCCACCATGGTAGACGCATAGAGCATTTACCCCCCCACCCCTGGCTGCACCCTCCTCCACAGCCAGCTGAGCCTGCAGCAATGTCCCTGCATTATGGGGCTAGTGTATTTTTTTGCAACACGATACCCTGTTTTAGCAGGGCGGGCGTGGCGGCGTACTTCCCCCAAACAGAGCCAGCTATCATCCTCAGTGCACTCCACGGCTGTGGCTGTGCATAGACTGGTGATGACTGTCTGGCTGTATTAGCATCAACTGGGCTTCCTGACTCAATTCTCTGGAGAGCAGTGGTGAAGACAGAGGCAGGGCTCTTAAAGGCACACCACGCGTAGAAAGTGGCAAAATCAATGGAGGGATGCATTACTGTATTATTCAGTAGTAGCATTACACCAATATAGAAATTTGCCCATTTATTGGGCTAATACTGGCCTTATTGAATTCAAACTATTGGTATAAATGCTGGTACATACACTGAACACTTTCACTGTATGTTGCTCTACATAAGAGCACCGTTATCTCTGTGCAACGCTCATTAAGCTTTGACACAATTTGATCATCTCTAGTGTGTATGTGGATTGAAGTCGATGTCCAGTAAGCCTGTCGGGTGAAGGGAGCGGGAAACCTGATATGTGAGTGAATCAGTGGTTCCCGCGGCAGACATACTGTACATGATCCCAGCTGTTCCCGCCCAACACCTGTTCACCCCAATGGCCCGTTCACCCGCATATTGACAGTTGCATACTGTTAAGCCCATTCCCCCCAGTGGGTGCCAATCAATACGCTATTGTTTTCAGCACTTGAATTTAAAACTAATTGGAATCGTGGTGGTTTTGCAAGACACTAGCATGCAATATAAAGTGTTTAGACTATTTAGATTATACGTGTTGTATAGCTAACCATACTGACCTCTAGGATACACCTGGTGAATTTAACCAGGGTGTAGCTTGTCTGGTTATTTGCAGTCGATATAATAGGTTCTACAGCTTTATAACATACCCATAAAATGAAGATGCAACATTTTAAAAACACAATGCCTTCTAGGGTTTGACCGATATGGGTTTTTGAAGGCTGATAGCCAATATCTTTTGGACTGAAATTGCCAAAAGCAAATGTTTTGTGCCAATATATATTTTTTTTAAAAGAGTTCAAGAACAATGACAAGTATTTAGTGTTTTCTCCAGAATTCTATTCATGTCAGGGTGGTAAAACCTCTGAAACAGCATTTAGACCATCATGGACAATAAAACTGTCCTTTGAAATCCAAGATTATAATAATAAAACAATCAAAATGTCACATTAGAATCAATTCAGGTTAAGGGCTTTCCATAGGTAACCAGTGTAGTGATGATTCCATAATAAATATGTAATCAAACAAACTACATCATATTGATGTGACATTGATATGAGATGTGAACACTGACTGACCCAGATCACATTTTAAATATAAGGCCAATCAGTCTTACCCTAATGCCTACTCTTAAAAAATAAAAGCCCAAAATGAAAAAACACTTTTTAGAGGATAGGTGTATGAACATATTGCATGGATGTATTTACAGATAATGTCGTCAAAACATTGAAACATCTGAGTAGTGCTGATGTGAGAAAGCATAGCAGCATCACTTTTGCAGCATTGATCCGGCTGCTGGAGGCAGCTGAATGCCGCAGTGTCTTGAAAGATGCTGAGTCAAGGCTAGCCGCACCCATTGAAAAGAGCTCTAGAGACAGGTCGCATGATACGGTGAGCGCACTGAGGCTGGTGCTTCATCATGAGGCGCTCATAAAATAGAGAACCTCCCTCCTGGTGCTCTGAAAAGGCTTTCCGTGCATTACGCAGCCGTTGACCTGCTCAACCCTGCCACCCCAAACCACTTAGTGCACAGACATGGTCCTCCCATCCCCCCACCCCCCTGGAAAGGTAGATGAATAATTGAATGGCTACGGCGCAAAGGCGGCAGACTGCAAAGGAACAAAAAAAAATAATAATAACAGCTGAGATGAAAGAGAAAAATCACAATCACACATCCTGAGGCTGTCTGCCGCAGAAACGCCCTTCCCAAATTCCGCTTAACCCTGGCAGTGCCGGTACCAAGCTGCACTGTCTGAGCTGTGCAGCACCCCGTCTGAAAACAGGAAGCTGCAAGGATTAAATGCTGAATCGCTGTACAGAAGCTACAGGGCTAGTTAGTTGGTCATATTTACTATTATCCTCTCTGACATAAACCCCCGTCATGCAGCCAAACAGGGGAGGCCTTTGTCCTGCCGCATTACACCACATATGAGCGTGGCCTAGATAGGACGAGCACAGCAGCGGCGTTCCTGTAAAAGCACCCAAGGCCCAGGCTGGCTGAATACAAACCCATACAATACCGTTTCAATTTAATGAGTTGCCTTTGTTTTAATGAATTACTGTTCATTCACCCCTGCCCCCTCCAAAAAAAGCCTTAATCCCAACTAGAAGAACTAATCTACGCAAAAATGCATGGTATGCGTAGATACTGTACTAAATACAGGGTAATCTAGTATAAAGAGTCTTGAGGCCTAATCCCCCGTGGCAACACAACCACCGGCCGGAGTCAACGTTTTCCTCAGGGGCCTGCGCAGCAACTGTACCCTGCAGGAGCGCCGGCGTCATGGCCACATTCACGCCTGGCATTCAGATTAACTATTAATAAGCCCATCTGCCCTCATTCCACAACTCTGCTTTAAAGCAGCTATTACCCCTCCCTATCATACGTACACCCATCATGTGTTCTTTCTTTCAGACATCCACTGTCTGGATATTTTTTCTCATCTCCCTTGTTTGGGGTTACATTCTAGTGTTTTTCATCCATACGCCATTATCAGAATTAAATTCATTCCCACAGTGGCTTGTGTGACTGGTTGGGAAAAAAGCAGACTCGCTCCTGATTCTGAATCAGAGCATCCAGCCATATAAAGTCAGTCCTTAATTATTATCTCTTGAGCACTTGTCTATCATACATGATCACTCCAGGGCTGTGACCCTTTCTCTCCCTTGATAGCAGTTGCATAAGAAAATAAGCTTGATGCCTCAAATATGAATGTCCCCCGGCCTGCAACATAGTTTGCATACCCCCACAATTTACATTAAAACAAAGGCTGTTCTGTGACTGGAATCCAAAGGATGCAAATGTGAGTTTTGGTGTTATCCCCCAGTGATTTTGGCCTAGGAGCATGCAGGTTTTCATTCCAACCAAGCACTACTGGTACACCGGCTCATTTCACTGATTAACAACACAACAGCCACAGAGGGGGAGCTAATCAGTGAAAAGAGCTGCTGTAGTGTTTAGCTGGAATGAAAAGCTGCTGACTCTTGGGCCTCAGTGGTACAGGACTGAAAACCACTGTTGTAGTCACGCAAGAGTGACGGCCAGTTTTGCAGCATGAACCGCTACATTGTGTCATTTGTGTAAGATCATTTCCTCTGGTTTTGCCAACCAGGCCGATGTGACTGACAATCAGCCACGTGGAATGTGGCTAAATACTGGGATTGTTCTGTAGTTTAGCAACTGTACAAAACAAAACATTTACCTTGGATCAACGAATAACCCTTTTACTGTGCGTGTGAATGATTTCACGTGCGTGTGAGCAATAATCAGACTATTAAACCTGTTGTCAGTGCCAGATTCCTGCTTCGCCATAAGGAATCGAGTCGGAAGTTAACCAAGACCGCCCACTGATTTACTAGCGGCTAGGTGGCTAGCGGGATTTTCCATAGCGCTAACCATTAGAAAATGCGTGCAAAATGTGTACTTAAAAGGTACTCAATGAATAACAATCACCTCATTCTACAACATATTTCAGAATCGGAACTGTACTGTAAGCAGTTTCCTTCCTATCAAGTAACATGTAATGTATTAGAATGGGCAGAAGTGACGTTAACTTCGCTTCCTCTAGGAGAAGTAGGACAGTTTTCAAGATTAGACCGTAAAGTCACACGTTACTGATAAATCTGATTGACAGCCCCAGGAGGCCAATGGTGGATAAGCATTTGAAATTCAATTGGTCTAAAGCTGTGCCTGTAAAAGAGGTTTGTGAATGTCAGCCAATGGGAATCCGATATTGTGTGCAAAGGGCGGGTTCAATCCTGCTATAAAGTAGAGAGTACAGTCTCTGTCCGCGCACACGCAAGTAAAATCTAAGTCATTGTGTGAAGGTCCTATCCTACCGCCAGATAAAAATGAGGGAAATCGTGCATCTTCAAGCCGGCCAGTGCGGAAACCAAATTGGGGCTAAGGTTAGTATTTCTTTATTTCTTACCTTTGAGGACAAAAGCAATCTTTTGTTTCTTTTTTTACTGCGATCTCTCCCCGAGAAGCCAATGCTTTGTGTGCGTGTCTGTTAAACCACACCCTAGGAATTTCTCATTGAATGTGGCCTACTTATTGAAATTGCCATCTAAAGCTAAATTCATGAACTTCTTGGGACGTTTTCAGGATTGTAACGATTGGGATTGTATTGTCCAGATTTGTCAATTCAAACAATTAAGAATAAATTCGACAGTTAAGTGAAACTCGTGTTTTTTTTAAACCTAAGATTATGAAGCAAATACGTAGCTATACTGTCAAATATAGCCTAAATAACCTTAGATGTGACGTTTCGGCTGTTTTATTTAACAGTATTAGTTCAGTTTACCGTAGACAATTCGACCCACTGCAATGCGCAAAAAGGGAAGTAACTGTAACGTTAGTGCAGACAAATTTCAGGTCCGCTTTTATTTTAATCTTTGATAAGCAATCTGATTGATCTAACGGACTCGCCTGTATTTGCCGAAAACGTATTTAATGTGTTTTTTTTTTTATAAGATTACCGGCTTATCGAGGCCTACTTTTCCGTTGGTTTTCCAAACCGCGCCCGGTTTTTCACCGGGAGTAGGCGGTCTTTCAGTTAGTGACGCAACATGTAAATTTCAAATTCATAACCGCTGGGCTGCAGCCAATAGGAGGTCATGCCGCGCGCGCCGAATACAGCGTGGCGGCAATTTTAATATATTTGAACAATAAAATAGCTAATTTACAAATTTATGAAATTTGTTTTTCTTTGAGTTTTTAGTATACTGCCTTTTTCGTGACTAATGAAGATTATGGTTGCTATTGGTTACAAAAGAGCACATTACATGGCTAATGTCACTATTATATGCTTTTTTTTTCCTGTATAGTTTTGGGAGGTGATCAGTGACGAGCATGGCATTGACCCAACTGGCACATACCACGGTGATAGTGACCTGCAACTCGACAGGATCAATGTCTACTACAATGAAGCCTCTGGTAGGTCTCAGTCTGCTATCATTTAATTGCACAAAAATTTCACTTTGAATGCCTTTTCTCACTTGAATGCACTTTCTCACTGTTATCTGCCCCTTTTTTTTAAAGGTGGTAAATATGTTCCCCGTGCCGTGCTTGTTGATCTGGAGCCAGGCACCATGGACTCTGTGAGGTCCGGGCCCTTTGGCCAGGTCTTCAGGCCAGACAACTTTGTTTTCGGTAGGTTGACTTCTGCCCGGATTTTCCAGGAATCATATACTTGTATAGTTATAAACTGCCCCTCTTTTTAGTGCTGTAAACTGATGTTTTGCCTTTGTCCTGCAGGCCAGAGCGGTGCTGGTAACAACTGGGCTAAGGGTCACTACACAGAGGGAGCAGAGCTGGTGGACTCAGTCCTGGATGTTGTGAGGAAGGAGGCCGAGAGCTGCGACTGCCTCCAGGGCTTCCAGCTCACACACTCCCTGGGTGGTGGTACCGGCTCCGGCATGGGCACCCTGCTCATCAGCAAGATCCGCGAGGAGTACCCCGACCGCATCATGAACACCTTCAGTGTGGTGCCCTCTCCCAAAGTATCGGACACAGTCGTTGAGCCCTACAATGCCACACTGTCAGTCCACCAACTTGTAGAAAACACAGATGAGACCTACTGCATTGACAACGAGGCACTGTATGATATCTGCTTCCGCACCCTCAAGCTCACAACCCCCTCATACGGTGACCTCAACCACTTGGTCTCTGCCACCATGAGCGGCGTCACCACATGCCTCAGGTTCCCTGGACAGCTCAATGCCGACCTGCGTAAACTGGCTGTCAACATGGTGCCATTCCCCCGTCTGCACTTCTTCATGCCAGGCTTCGCCCCCCTCACCAGCCGAGGC
>CABFOQ010010781.1:4693-32169 GCA_900660455.1 Gephyroberyx darwinii | reverse complement strand
CCCCCCAATCAGGGCTTGACATTAAGCCACTGTGGTTTTCCAAAGTTACTAGCTAGTCAGCTTTTTCACTAGCCAAAATCACTCAAAATCATCAATCAAAATCACCCAACTAAAGTAAAAAATAAAGGTAACGGTAGTTGGAGACTATAACAACATGTATTTGTTTGGAAATTACATTTTATTTGATTGTAACACACAATAGCTTACCACAGCAGACTGTATGCAAGCAACATAAGAGAACGAGCAAATGGCACTGCTTTTGCCTTGTCGTTTCCATATGTTCTACAATCGCTGCAGGGTCAGAAGTCAGCCACTCGTGACCTGGTCATAAATCATTTTGGACATAAAAAATGGAAACGGCTGGTTTTACTAAGAGTTTACTAACATAAATACAGTAGCATACCATTCCCCTGTGCTATACACAGACACAGAAAGTCATGGAGTACTTTAGCACCCATCCTCCCAGACACACACCCACCCACAAAATGTCCTCTTGTATTTGGTCTCCAGACATTTGGTTTTTAGTTCAAAGAAAATTTCTTTGATATATGAACAAACAAGAATGAATTATTTCTTCAACACAAACACAATAAATCCATTTAATGTAAACACGTTTGTATTTTCTAAATCAAAAAAATCCCATGGTTAATTATTTTGATTGTAGCGTTGTAGAAAAGACATAGGTCTAGCTGGGGTTTTTTTCAAAGTATGGGATGCTAGGGACATAATGCAGGTTATGCTTTTGATGTGTTGTGGAGTGCAGGTTAGACAGCGATCTGTGCCTCCAGTAAATGATCTTGCCTACATGCCACCTGCAAAGACAACGTGAAATCTAGCAAAAATAAACTTCACTTATCTGTATCACTGTATCAAACAGTTCAAATTATTGCTCTGAATAGTATTTATTGGCTCTTGATACTTTCATGTACATCACCTACTTGATTATCCAAGATTGATGCTGGCATACGTGTGGAAAGAAGGGGACTTTATTTCATTTATTCTGGGATTGTCCAGTGGTCAAGACACTGCGTTGTAACGTTAATGCACTTGTCGTCACGTCATATATTTTTCAAGTCAACCTACCTGTATGTCAATAAACCAATACATAACTACACGAAAGACAGAAATCTCCAAGCTTCAAGTACTGCTTGAAATGAATTCCTGATTGAGCGCTAGTGGCACACATCAGCAAAATAAACTAGGAAATCAACAGTAAAAGTGTTTACTCCTTCATAGATATACACGGTGCAGTGCTCTCTCTCTCTCTCTCTCTCTCTGTGTGTGTCCTGTCCTCGTTTATTTTCTAAAAAATGTTATTTTGAGAGCTGTTCCGCCATACAGTGAGAACAAATAACTGCCGATTTTGTGGCTTATATCAATTACATCCCTTTAGTCTTATCTAACATGCGAGCTAACTAACAGCAGTAGACCAAGAAGCAATTACTAGCGGTACTAACGGGCACAGTTATGACTTTTTATACAACATAATCTGCCATCTGCATCAAATTTACACCAAGCAGTCTTAACAAAAACCGAAAACATAACTGAACTGTAGCTCACTTCGCCAATAGTATCGCACCGACCGCACCACTTTTACCTGCTGCGCAGTACAGACGCAGCAGCGACGGGCCTGAACTTACCGATGCTATCAATTGCTATAGGAAATTTAAAAAGGTTTTCGTTATTTTATTTTTTATTTATTTATTTTTTTATTTTTATTTTTTTACATAGGAATGACACGGGACAAATGCCTGAAAGGTGAGGAAAAATAACTAAGACTAGAATTATCTTAAGAATTATATATCATTATCATTAGAATTATAGCTAATTATTTTTAAAAGACCATGTGAAGTAAAAATTACTTTATTGGCTTAAGCAATCTAGCTAAGTATAGTTCCTAACGAAAACCAAAAAGTCATGTCCAACTTGTGGCTGATAAATTAATTAAAAAAAACATTTTCTTCCCTATCTTCTTACCCTGCTGCAGCATAAAAGCAGCTCTACAACGCTTGGTTTGAAAAGCAAAACAACAGCCACCTAAACTACTTTTGTTACAGAGCCCGTTTTGTTATTATTTACGGTCAGAAGCACTTAAGTGTGCGACAAGCTCTATGAAATTGGGGCTAACGGCGAGCACATGAATGCAGCATCAGTTCAGTAGTGCGGGTGCAGTATCAGCCCAGTAGGGGGCGTCAATCTCCGGGTTTTGCTCTCCTGTTACAGCTAACCAAGCTACACGCATCCGAGCCTTGACATTGCGAAGATGGAGGCTGTTATGATCTAGACCGGGATACATTAGCCTGCAAGAATTGCGAGTTTCAGACCCTTGTTATGACAACAGTTCCAGTCGGTCCAGGTAAATTTTAAAACCTCTAGTTACGGAGCCAGCGAGCTCAGTAACTAGAGCTAGCCCCTTTGGGAAGGTAGCTAGCACAAGTGACAGGCAGCTCAGCTAATGTCAGCAAACGAGCTAGCGAACATTAGCTAAGCTGGCTACTAACATCGAATCAGCTACAACGTAGTTATTGACATTAGCTAGTGGGTTCGATTCTGGTTATTCTTGCAATGTTTGACAACACTTAACTGGCTTATCCAGGGAATCAATTTGTTAACACAGAAGCCAGTTAGCAGCTAACTTCAGCTAACGTCATTAACGCTAGCTAGATTAGGAGGATGTGATGGATCCCGACGTTAACTAGCATACCACTAACGTTAGCATTTCAAGAGCTGTTTCCTGGTTGTGATTTCCTCAGCTCTTGTTGACCTGACGTTGCAGCTACAGTATGTTTGGTTTACCCAATTACCCGACATTTCAAAGCTTCGAGAGAATAACGTCAACCATATACTATATGATATAGATACTATATAACCCCCCGTTATAGCGTCTCTTACATGGTGATACGAATTCCATTTAGAAATCTGGCAGTTGAATGTGTCCTTGTTTATTGGCACAAGTACACACCTTGTCGAACATAACACTAGCGCTTTTACGAATGGTTAGGATCCATTCTTCAATTCGGCATTCATCCAATACACCAAGCGGCACTTCTTTTAATAAAGTGTCAACGTTTAGAATTGCTTCGCCTTTTATTCCCACAATCTTCCACTGACAAATACCGCGGAGCGCCGTAGCGAGCAGTGTCAGCCGATTCTGAAGGTAACGTTAGAGATTTTATTGAATTAAAGTGTTGCTTGGTGTATCACGTACGTCCCGAATTTACCAGACGAACTTGACAACTCGTAAAATGTCTTACGTCATGTTCTACCAGGTCTGTGCGTTTGCCGATAAGCAAGGTCATATTAAATGGAGTTTGGCGTTAAGTCCCCCCCCCCACACACACACAAGAGAGAACGGAACGTCATTGGTAATATGCAGCCTATGTATTGCTGCGAGCCTGCCATATTAAGTTGACAAGCTGCATTTGTGTGTCTGTGCAGGTGGAGGCAGGTGGTGTGAGTAGAGAGCGCAGCAGACATCGGCAGCATGTACTCTGAGTGGCGCTCGCTGCACCTGGTGGTGCAGAGTGACCAGGGCCACCTCAGTGTCCTGCACACCTATCCCGCCAGCGTTGGCACAGAGGTGGCCAACGCTGTAGTCAAGCCCCTGGGCACGGCTGTCAGCCCCGTGGCCACGGAGAACATCCTCAAGACCGACAAGGAGGTGAGGAAGAAGACCACGCTGGTGTAATTCAGACACATGCATGTACTCAGTAGTTCTCAGTTCCACAGTGACCCAAGAGTTTGCAGCATCCTGGATGTCTAAATGGTTTTGTTATGACCACTCCGACAACCCCCCAACAAATTATTTTTATCTTAACCACTCAAGACGTAAGATACTGTACAGGGGGTTTGAAAGTTTCTTTTGATATGTTTGGCTTTTGCAGTGTGGAGTGCTTGCTGGTCAGTTTGTGGGTTTATGTTTTGCTTGCTGGGCGGTTTTCGCTGCTGATTCAGAGCAGGCAGGTTGGCAGCCTGTGACCGTGAGGGTCCGTTTTAAAACAAGTGTACTCTCTGCCCTGCAACTATATCAGTACCAACTGGGAGCCCTTAAAAAGTGTGCCCACAAGCTTAACAGCTCTAATAGTCTCCAAGGTGCCAGACAGTTGTGTCAAGTTACATCTTATGAACTTTGTTCTTGCGGGATACAGGAAGCTGAGAGGCTTTCCTACAGCTACATGCTCAATAGATGACTCCTAACATACAGAGCACTCAAAAAACAACTGTTTGTTTCCTAGGTCAAGTGGACCATGGAGGTGCTGTGCTATGGCCTAACCCTACCCCTTGAGGGGGACACTGTTAAGCTGTGTGTGGATGTGTATACAGACTGGATGATGGCCCTGGTGTCGCCCAGGGAGTCCATGCCTCAGCCGGTGGTCAAGGAGCCCAATTTGTACGTCCAGACCATCCTCAAACATCTCTACAACGTGTTCGTACTGAGGTATGGCAGCGACGTGGAGGGATTAGCCTGCTCATTCACCACCAGCGTCATTCCTTTCCTTTTTTCTCTTTGTCCATTTTGCAGCTGTTTATCTTTTCACATAGTAGTTTTTTAGCACATTCTTATATTTTTCTCATCTATTACAAATTGCTTATATTTAGATTTTTATTATATAACTTCATTTATTTTTAGACTGTATATATTTCCTATTTTTTTTTTGTATATTTTGACTTCAGTTTATTTCATACTTTTCATTCTTAAAGTTCTACCTAATATGTTAAAGTGTTGTAATTTGTTGGTTGCATTACTTTAATACCTCTCATTTGCTCCAGTCTTGTTTGTATTCTCATTTTATTTGTTGTGTCTTTATAACTATTCGCTTCTGCAGTGACCATGTTCCCCACACTGATCATTAAAGTATCATCTTATCTTTTACTCATGCCTCTTACTGTCCCCCACACCATCTGGGAGCTATTGATTGGGCCGTGTCCGACTGCCACTATGTCCATCAAACATGATATCTCGGGTGAATCGGAGGGGTGATGCGTCTGTTCACTGTGTTACGACGTTTAAAAAAAATGATACTGCTTGGCCTAATGAGGGTGCTGTATTTGAAGGTCAACATTTAAACCTCTGAAGTGCTACACCAGTGGTCCGATTTTAGTGAAACTGGGAGGGATGATGCATTTTGGCATTGTGTTCTGCTGTGTAATTATAGCATCCCCATCGGACCAATCATTATTTTTTTTGAAGGTCAAAATTTAAAACTTTGAAAGGTCATAACGGCTACACCACCGGTCCAATTTTGATGAAACTCATAGGGACGATGCATCTTGTTACCGATTGGCCCAAGGGGTGCCTACATCATCATAGTGGGAAACATGTTTTTCTTTTTGCATCCTGGTCACTGCCTGCTGTCTCTCTCTGCCTCTTCCCCCACCGCCTCTCTCCCTCCAGACCTGAGCATCACAGTCTGAACCACATCAGGCTTTGCCAGCAGGTTCTGACTGCAGTCCAGAAACTGGCGCGAGAGTCTGTTTCCATGGTGAGGGAAACTTGGGAGGTGCTGCTGCTCTTCCTGCTTCGCATCAATGACACACTACTGGCCCCACCCACTATTGGAGGTAATCCCTGCCCTGTTCACCACAGCCCCACTTCCTGGATTTATTCCAATAATAATAATAATAATAATAATGATAATCTTGTATTTATAGAGCACTTTTTCAAATAGCGGTTCAAAGTGTTGAATGAATGAATTGTGAGATGAATAAAAATGCTTGTTTTCAGTCAATCCTAAATTACACTGGTAGCCAGGGAAGTGAAGCTAAAACAGAAGTGCTGGTCAGGAACCAGGAACCTGCTGCGTTTTGGTCTAACTGCTCTATAACAAGTTCTATTGTTTGTTGGTTTGTGGCCCCACCTTTCAAATCTGATTGGAGATATATCTTACAGTTTGAAAGAATGCAAAATATGTCAGTTCGCAGCAGGTTTATGTGCTGGGCTCCCAGTATGGGCATAGGTCCCTTTTAGTGTATAAACAGTGTATAAACACACATCTATGACCACATAACGTTTAAATATGAATTTGTTAACCAAAAGCAACATGTCGTTTATTTACTGAACTATGTTGTAATGTTCATTTTTATTGTTGTGAAGTATTATCTGTTAAAAATAAAAGACTCAACATTATTCTTGCTTATATAAGTGTGTTAATGCAGTTTTCTAAAAGGAATAAGCCACTCGACACCGTGCTTTACCGTGATTCGATTTAGAGAAGCAGAATCACGGTAAAGCACTGCCTCTTGTGGCTTGTTGCTTAAACACTGTACAGCAGTCAAATGGCGATATGTCGAACTATGGCAGCCCTCCCCTCCCCAACCCCCCTAATATTTGCCCTTGTTCCCAGTCGGGGTGGCAGAGAAGCTGGCAGAGAAGCTGATGGCAGTGCTGTTTGAGGTGTGGCTGCTGGCATGTGCCCGCTGCTTCCCTACGCCGCCCTACTGGAAGACGGCAAGGGAGATGCTGGCCAACTGGAGACACCACCCTCCTGTCGTGGAGCAGTGGAGCAGAGTGGCCTGCGCCCTCACCTCCAGGTAAGAAGCTGATGGGGATAGTCTTGGTTATGGCTATGGTCATGTTCACATGATGCTAACGACATTTTGGATCAGACATACCTATCAAACATATAACTGAAAATGATTTGTTGTGTTGGAATTGTTTTTGTAGTATCTACTGAGTGTGATAATTGTGCCTGCCTGCGTATCTTATCCAATCCAGACTGCTGCGTTTCACCCACGGCCCCTCATTCCCTCCTTTCAAAGTCCCTGATGAGGATGCCAACCTGATCCCAGTGGAGATGGACAACGACTGTGTCGCACAGACCTGGTACCGCTTCCTCCACATGCTCAGGTGCATAGACCTCCGACAGCAGAGCCGCCTGCTGTCTCATAGCCTGAAAGAGAGAGATTTCATTGCCGTCAAAGTAACCTAGAAACCTAAAGCGGCTTCTTTGTTCCCGTGTCCTTCGAGGCAGTGTAGAGGGGAACTGAAGAAGTAGTACCTGACGTCACTCTCTTGCCACTGAATGATTTCCGCTCGCTACTTCCTCTCTAAAAAAACAGAAAAAACATCAATTTTGATCTAGGTAGTGAAGTTTATTTTACTGATGCATTCATTGTAAGGTGCTCTCAGTGACTTGTTATTCACATTTCATTTAGCGAGCCCAGTACCTCCATGTTTTTTCAGGCTACCTTTCAAACTGTCTCTCCATTCGCTTTCAGACACAGCACGACTGTAGTTCACTAACATGTTTTCTGGCGCTTGGCGGTATTAAAGCTTGATTGATTGTTTGACAGCAACCCGGTGGACCTGAGCAACCCAGCGATCGTGAGCACCACCCCGAAGTTTCAGGAGCAGTTTCTCAACTCCAGTGGCATCCCTCACGAAGTGGTGCTGCATCCCTGTCTGAAACAGCTGCCCCTGATCTTCTTCAGGGCCATGAGGGGCGTCAGCTGCCTAGTGGATGCCTTCCTAGGTAAGAGCGTTTTTGGGTTACGGTCATTTGGGAGGGATTTATCACTTTTATCCAGATGTTATGGGAACAAAAGCTAACAAAGGAATGCAGCTCAGATTTGAAATGGCACAACTGCATCAAAACGTTTTTTTATTATTATTAAAGCACTACTGCTGAGTAAAAGCAAGATGGAGTGTATGAGTCAGGAATACCTGCTTGACTATTTGAAGAGAAACATGTCAGTGTGTATTTCTCTCTTTACACTGTAGGTGTCTCTGTTGAAAAGAGAGACGTACGCGAGAGGGTGTTCACTTTTTGTCCAGGGCTGCTCTCTCATGGTACAAACACCAGCTGACGCACCTTGTGAAAGGATGGGCATAGCGGAGTGGTCCATGTTTATTGGTGGTGATGATGTTTAACACACGGGGGTTAGATTTGTGCTTTAGCAAAATGACATGTCCAAGACTTGCATCCAAGCCACGCTGCAAGCTTGTCAACAAGGTGTCTGCTGCAGGCGCACAAAATGAAGGCGTTTGATCAAGGTGGATGAAATTCATGGGTGATTCGTGTCTAATCATTGTGTTGCATGTCGACCCGGTTTTCTGATCAACTAACAGGATCTGAAACACTTCCTTTTCTCCTCTCTACTACATGGCATTAGCAATGGCAAAACGGTTGATAATTGTTCCTTTTACCCACAACACAAAGTGAGGTTGTGCTTACTGGAAGAGAGAAGAGACAAGGAATGCGTTACTCCATCAGTTGTTTGTTGAAGCTGATTTGAAGTCTGTTTTTTCCTCAGTCTGAAGGAAATTAACCATGCCAGGGTAAATGGACTACCGTTTTTGTACTGTTTTGACTGCAGCACACGTCATTTCACCCTTCCTTGCAACAGGTATATCACGTCCTAGATCTGACAGTGCCCCGCCCACCCCGGTCAACAGACTGAGCATGTCCCCTCCCCCCTCCATCAACAACACTACGCCCCCTCACAGCCGCAAGCCGCGGCACACCGTGGTCACCAAAACCACCAGCAAGAGTTCAACTGTAAGTCCCAGCATGGTGTACAAAGTTGAAAAGGGTTTGAATTCAGCTCTCCTTTACTTTGGTCATGTGAAGAACTCACTTCACTCTCCTTGCCTGATTGTGCTGTAGGTTGAGGAATAGGCTAGCTAGCATATCAGACATTACCACTATCTTAAGCTGCATTACATTATTAGTCTACAGTTGGTAAGTTTGACCCATATGCATATCCATGCTTAAATTAATACAAACACATGGCAAAATGTTTTTTTCTTGCATCTGCTTTAAAGTTGCACTAGGCAAGATCTTTATGTTAAAAATATACCGGCCTTATCCTGTATCCACAAAATGCCACTGCAACATAGAAGAGCATCCTTTCCCCCTTCACTGAAATGCCATAGATATTACCTTCAGAATACAAACTGTCTCGGCAGCTGACAGACGTCAGATCTTTTACCTCTTTTCCCTTTGGTATCCTTTTATATAAGCGATCACAGGCCAACATGAGTGTGCTGTGTTGCAGTTTACTGATGTCACATCACATGATTTCTAAGTATTGAAGTTCATCTTTTAAATTTCGTGCTCCCAACATATAAATTTGCCTTATGTAGCTTAATAAACAACATTGGACTCATGTCCCTAAACAATTAATTTCCAGGTGTCCTTTTTTCTTATACTGCCCATGTATAGTTTCAGAACTTTCTTTAGCTATGTCCAGTCACCTGTAGTTGCCAGCCTTTTGTTTCCTTATTTTGTTTTTTTAAAGTAGTCAATCAATCAGGTAGCATTGATTAGGTCCTACTGTAAAAAGTCTGTCTTTGTCTCTGAAACCTACAGACACCCTGTGAAGGAATCTAAAGGAATCTTGTGACTTTTCCTGCCTTATCACTCTGTAATATGAATGTTTGCGCTATGCTAGTCGTGTCAGCAGCCTCATCTGACATCCACCTGTATTCCCCCCCCTTCACCCCACAGGGAAGTGGTGGACAACCAACCAAAGCGTCCCAGCAACAGCAGCAGCAACAGCAGACTTCGTCCTCCCCAACCCTGCTGTCCAGCCCCAACCAGAGCAGCTGGGAGTCTCGGCCCCTGCCGGCCCCGGCCAGGCCCAAGGTCAACAGCATCCTTAACCTGTTTGGCCAGTGGCTCTTTGACGCTGCTCTGGTGCACTGTAAGCTCCACAGCGGCCTCAGCCGAGACCCCAGTATGACTGGTAAGGAGTGGCCAGCGGTTAAGAGCTTTAGCTTCTGTAACATGTTTAGGCTGACATTTCATTTGTGCATGGGCAGGTGGGTGTTTTGTTGCTGTGTTGATTAGTATGTGTTGTCGTGGAGTTATCTGTGTTTTTTAGTGTTTATGTTTTTTACTGAATGTTGTGCAGAATATCCTTTCCTTTTTTCGCCGTTTTCTCTGAAACGTCCTTGCGCCTTTGTGTGAGTGGAGGGCTTGGTTAGAAGTGGACAGGTATGATTCAGAAACCATTTACATCCGCCCGCTATTTTAAACCCAGCCAATACCGCATATAGGCTACACGACATATGCGGTCTACATATCCTACAGGAGACCCGAGGTTTCGTTTTATTCCTCGTAACCTTACAGTGTAGAATCACCAGTGAAGGAGTCAATGACAACACATAGACTATATATGCCATTAAGCTGGGCGTGTCCTGGGCTCTCCATTTATCTCTCTCTTTTTGGTGTAGTGTCCTGCATGTGTCATGTCTGAGTGATGTTCAACAGTTGTAGTGGGTCAAAGGTCATCCATTGAGGAGAACAAAAAAAAAAACACCCACAATTCATGCCTGATATGAATTGACCCCAGAATATTGGATCTGCTTTGATTTTGTGTCTCTCCACTATTTCTGTTATCTTGCAGCCTCTTTTATCCAAATTCTCCTTTCTTATAAATCTTGTAAGTAGGAACGGCAGCTTTTTTTCTCACTTGATTCGCAGTCGGTTTCTTGACAAATTCTGCTTTTTAGTTCATTTACTCATAATCATCACCATTTTTATTTTATTTTTTTGTCATCGTTTTTTTTTTCTGTTCCCACTCCTTGTCATATGAACGTTCACCAGCGTTCTCTCAACGTTCTCCAATGGTGATGGAATGGGGTCACCGACTCACCACTTGCCTCGACCATAATGTTGCCAGTTTGTGACTACACCACCATATTTCAAGTTTTCATTTCCATTTCTTTGAGTCGCACTAATCCTTATTATTTTAGTCTCAGACCCCCCTCAAGTTCAGCATTAATGTTTCGTTTCTTGTAATTTCCCTTTGTATTGTCAGTTCACTTGAGTTTGGATTTTATTGGTTTGGTGCCTCAATGCATGAAGTGAATGGTCTGTACCTTGAGTGACAGTGATGTTATTGCAACAGCAAGGGAGCTGACACAGGGATTTTGCATTGTGGCCTTGCAGCTGGGAATGACAGTCACATTTTTGATCTCAACACAGTACACTTGCTTATGCTTCGTGCCAGTGATGGCTAGATCTTTTGGGGCAAACTCTTTGTGTCAGAGGTCCCTTCTTTGTATGCCCGTTCATGGTGTGAGTGTGTGTTTGCAGTCATTGAAGTCTTTGTTCTTGTTCTGAGCGTGATTTTATTTTATTTTTTTCTTTGCGTCTGCTTTTTGGTCTGGTTACGTTTCAGTTTGCGTTTTTTTACTACGTCTCTTTACTTTTTGTTGCAGTGCTCATGTATTAGATATATATGTTTGCCACTGTCTTTCTTTTATACGTGCATGTATACTGGTCGACCACATTGCAATTCAGGGTCCTTTCATTCTTTGTCTCTTCCCATTCTCAACAGCCATAGCCACTCAAGTGGGTCTGGAGCTGAGGAGGAAGGGCTCCCAGATGTCCACCGACTCCATGGTGTCCAATCCCCTGTTTGATGCCAATGAGTTCCCAGAGAGCTACGAGGCGGGCCGAGCCGAGGCCTGCGGGACTCTCTGCCGCATCTTCTGCAGCAAGAAAACCGGGGAAGAAATTCTGCCCGTCTACTTGTCCAGGTATGTGTGGAGTGGTGAAGAGAACTGCTTTTTTTTGTATGAGGTCCCCACTTTGCCCCTGTTCTGGTCCCCGTTGTGGTCCAAAGAGGTGTTCCCTTTTCTCTGCAGGTTCTACATGGTCCTGATTCAGGGTCTCCAGATCTCTGATTTCATCTGTAGACCCGTCCTGGCTTCCATCATCCTCAACTCTTCCTCTCTCTTCTGCTCTGACCTGAAGGGCATCAATGTAGTGGTGCCTTACTTCATAGCCGCTCTGGAAACCATTCTACCGGACAGGTTAGTTTGATCGTATGTTGGCAGTGGTCGACAGAATTATATGTTAGTAGAGTTAGCATCTTCTTGAATGTGTGTTCTACCCATTTACCCACCAAACCCTATGATTTCAACGCGGGTTCTCGTTAGTTAGAAGATTTTTTTTGAGTTGGAGAAACTTCATAAAGTTGTTTGCATTCCCTTTACTCTGCCAGGGAGCTGTCCAAGTTCAAGATCTACGTAAACCCTACTGATCTGAGGAGAGCCTCCATCAACATCCTCCTTGCCATGCTACCCCTGCCACACCACTTTGGCAACATCAAATCAGAGGTACAGCTTTAGTTCCTCCCAAAGTTTGTCTGGATTCCATTGCAATGTGTGATAGTTACATGATGCTCACACCATTTCTCAAGTTGGCCCAGTGTTTTTTTTTTAGCTCACCACCTAAATGAAAATGTGAAATATCCAAACCACAAAAAGTTTAAGAGTGCTGTATGTAATCTTCAACCACTCAACCTTGTGCCAAACCTACCCCATGGACAATGTTACCACCCTCACTAAAAGCCAGGGTGTTTATTGTGCTTGATGCTGTGTGTTTTAGGTTCTACTGGAGGGGAAGTTCAGCGAGGAGGACGGGTGTCCTCATGACCAGCCTGTGTCCTTCCTGTCCCTGAGACTACGTCTGGTCAACGTCCTGATAGGAGCCCTGCAGACTGAGACCGACCCCACCAACACACAGCTCATCCTCGGTATCTGCTGACTTTTTTTTTTCCCTCAATAATTATTCATTCCACCCCTCCATATTAGTTGTGCCTTTTTTTGCTGACTACAACAGTTTCTTCTGGACCATGTTCAAGTTTGACACCCCCCCCCCACTTCTTTCTCAAGGTGCAATGCTCAATATCGTCCAAGACTCAGCACTGTTGGAGTCCATAGGTGCACAAACTGAAACAGTAAGACTCTGATTTCTTCTGTCTCTACTGACACACAACCCGCCTCTTAAAGGAAAAATCCACCCTAAAACACTTGTACCTGCGATGTACCTTGTATTTCTGGGTGGTGTATTTTTCATTGTAGTGTTTTTTGCTCGCAGGGCAGTATAGACGGGAGCCACATGACCGTGAGGAGCCAGAGCCACAGCCGTACCAGCAGCGGCATTAGTTTCACCAGTGGGGGCAGCACTGAGGCCACCAGCCCAGACTCGGAGCGTCCTGCCCAGGCCCTGCTTCGAGACTACGGTAAGGACACACAAGATACTCAGCGACTCCACATAAAGATAGCCATAGCTCTACTGCATGATGGTTTTACATTTCCACCACGATCAGCTTTGGTTAGATCGGACATAACAACCCTGCTGGAAGACTCATGTGACCTGACACCCTGCTGCCCTGTGTTCTTCATAGCTAACGTGGTTAAAGTGGTATGCAGAGTTAAGAAGCGTTGGGTAAAACGTCTCTGTAGGTGATACCCAAGTGATTTGCTGTGATGCGGTGCTATTGGACAACAGTTTGCCACTGGGACAAACTGGTCTTCGAGTTTTGTCATTTCAAAGATTGTGTCTTATTCAGTCTTATTTCCATAGTCGTTGTGTGCTGTGTTGATTTCAAACGCTCTCCTACTGCATGTTCTTTAATAGCATGACAGCACTAGTAATGGGGCATTCAAGATCCTAGCAGCTCTATATACCTTAGCCCTGACGTCCTAGCCTTGTCCCCTCTATCCTGCTCTGTTCTCTTCTCTGCGGTGGTTGGTATTTCGGGGTGTTATATGCTCTAGCTCTTCCAGATACAGCGGCAGGCCTGCTGGTGCGCAGCATCCACCTGGTTACCCAGAGGCTCAACTCCCAGTGGAGACAGGACATGAGCATTTCACTAGCTGCCCTGGAGCTGCTGGCTGGGTTGGCCAAGGTAAGGCTACAATGTCCAGACACCTCACAGACTCAGTGTACCTTACCTAGGTCCAGTCTTCAATAACTACTGGCTGGCCTGGCCAAGGTAAGACTATCTTCACGTTACCCAAGCAAGACTCAGCCAGCAATAACTGCTTATTGCCACTTCATCCAGTAGTCTATAGACATAATATTGTTAAACTACAGTGTTTCAGTGCTAAGTCTACCAATACTGTAATTTTTAAATCCACAAATACTGAAATGCAGTTATCACCGCAACCCACCACCCATGCACCGAAGCCTACAGGAATTTCTCCCAAGTTGATGAAAAGGAGAATTTCATATCGTACCTTTTTTTTGTTTTGCATCGTTCCACCCGTGTGTTTTCCCAGGTAAAGGCGGCGGTAGACTCTGCAGACCGCAAACGTGCCGTCAGCTCTATATGTGGTTACATCGTGTACCAGTGCAGCCGTCCAGCTCCTCTGCAATCCAGAGACCTCCACTCCATGATTGTAGCTGCCTTCCAGTTTCTGTGTGTGTGGCTCACAGAACACCCTGACATGCTGGATGAGAAGGTAAGATTGAAACGTTTGAGTAACTGAAGCGGTTGTAATCTGGTTCCAACATCAGTATAGGCTGAAGCCAAAGTGAGGCGGTTAGACCATGTTTTTCTTTTTTTTTTGCATCAGGACTGTCTGGTAGAGGTGTTGGAGATTGTGGAGCTGGGGATCTCTGGTAGCAAGTCCCGACAGGAACAGGAAGTCCGACATAAAGGGGAGAAGGAGCACAACCCAGCCTCCATGAGGGTGAAGGACGCTGCTGAGGCAACTCTGTCCTGGTGAGACTCCTTAAGTCCTCGACGCCTATATCACGGTCCAGGAAAAATTAACTCTATTGGTTCTATTTTTATCTACAGCCTGTTTTCTGCGGCTGTAAAGACCCAGTAAAGTTTCATATCACTGCTCAACGAAGTGGGATCCTCTGCTGTCCCTACTGACCCACTTTCCTTTATGTACCTCCTTGTGTTGCCGTGGTGTTCCCCAGTATCATGCAGGTGCTGGGGGCCTTCCCTTCTCCCAGCGGACCGGCCTCCACCTGCAGCCTGCTGAACGAAGACACCCTGATCCGCTACGCCAGGCTCAGCGCCACAGGGGCCAGCAACTTCCGCTACTTCGTCCTGGACAATTCAGTCATCCTGGCCATGCTGGAGCAGCCTCTGGGCAACGAGCAGAGTGAGTAGCCCAGTCAGTGTTGAGATGAGTTTTGAGGTGAAAACCTTTGAAGGCCTTTTTTATGTACAGTCTTTGGTGTTCTCAAATGTTGTCCCTGCTGACCACCGTACACTCTCTGACCGTGACACAATCACATGAAAGCCTGTTACGTTAACTCTAAATGGTAGCATCTTCTCCAAACGTTTCCTCTTGTTTCTCACGGTGCCTGGATGGGACAGGACATTAAGTGTAGAAGTGAGTGAGCCAGTTTTAAATGAACACACAGGAGCTGATTCTACACAAAATAGCATTGAAGATGGGAAGGGTGACATATTTATATAAAAAATAAATATGAATTATTTGGTTGGTAAAAGTTACTAAGGCAGGTATGGCCGCGCAGAGGATCAAACCCAGGCCCTCTCCCTGGGGGACGACCTCACTAACCAATAGGCCGTCCTGCTTCCCTCTCTGTCCTCACAGACCCCAGTCCGTCAGTCACAGTTCTGATCCGCGGGACGGCCGGCAGACATGCCTGGACCATGCAGCTCTTCCACCAACCCAGAGGAGCTCGAGCCAATCAGAGGGTGAGGTCACATGGGGTTGACTGCCACATCTCGAAAGGCTCTGACATTAAGCAATAAAATGCTAGGATTGTGCCATCGTAAAAAAAAACCTTGCAGCTCCACATTTTTTCCTCTGACACTAAACTCCATATCCATCCACGTTTCTCCTCTCATACAGCAGGTGTTTGTTCCCGAGGGCCGCCCGGCGCCCAACAATGACGTCGGGATCAAGTACAACGTCAAACAGAGGCCCTTCCCTGAAGAGGTGGACAAGATCCCCCTTGTCAAAGCTGATGTCAGTATCCCTGACCTGGACGACATTGTCAATAAAGAGGTGAGAGAGTCACGTCCTATTGATCCCTCCTTCATGGTTGTTCTTATTCCCAGTTATTTTCAGATAAACTAAACTCCTGGGGCCAAACAGTCCATTTCTTATGTGTATTATTTATTATTATTATACAAACTCAGGTGTGTTGTATGGGCTGGCAGGATGAAGCAAGCACTACAAATACACTGAAGTGTTATGACCCACACGTGAGTTGTTGGGAGTGTTCAAGGGTCACTTGGGTGTCTGTTGGAAAAAGGGTTTTCATAACAAACAATTCTGGTCTTCTCACAAAATGGACATCCTGTTTGGCACCAAACATTTGCTTCTGTTTCTGGGGAGCAGAACTACTGATGGTGTTTTATCTGGAGAAATAGACTTGTTGGTATAGTATTTCATGGCTGGATCACTCAAAAATAAAAGGATACTGTTCTAGATCATTTGTTTTTATTTGGACAACTAATTTCTTTGCTTCTATTGCTTTTCTACAGCTTTACTATCATGTAACAAGCACTGATAACATCTGCGTGTATGAACCATTACCAACATTAGGCAGATTTTTTTCCCCTCTAAATTATTATATGAAGTTATATTGGTGTCATGGTATACCGGTCTGGCCCTAGTTCTCAGTTGAAATGTTTGGTACCAACATCTTAAACACAGTTGCTCATACTACAGCTCTGGTAACTCACATTGACTTTGGGAGAAGGTGACACCTCAGCTCACTTTCTCTCCCTCTAACATAGAGTTGAAGCAGTGAAGCACCATTCACCCTCAGCCACACCCTCTTACAAACTCACACACTTGCAAACTAACATGTCCTGTCCGCCGTTCCTTTCAGCTGGAGCTTCAGCATGACCGGCTTCGCAGCGTAATGACCAAGCAGATAGAGTATGAGAACGCCCTGGAGCGCCACAGCGAGGACCTGTGGAGGTCCAAGCCTTTCCCCGACCCCCAGACGGACTGCAAACCCCCTCCGCCCTCCCAGGAGTTCCAGACAGCACGCCTCTTCCTCTCCCATTTCGGCTTCCTGTCTCTGGAGGCACTGAAGGTTGTGAATTATAGCTGGTGGTTATTTGTACGTTGTGGTTGTCTGCAGTTCAAAACAACCTATTGTAGTTCAGTAAATCTAGTGTGTGTATTAACAGTTGGACTGTTATGGGTTTTTGAAGGCTGAACAATATTTTTTGGGATTGAAGATAGCTGACATTTTGCTGACATGATATTCAGTATGGTTAAATTTGGCCATTTCAAGGCCAAATCATTCCAAAAATGAGTAGAAAAGTATTCAGTGTTTACCTGAGAATTTGATTCTTGTCAGGGTAGAAAAGCCTCTGAAACATCATTTAGTGAACGTGACCAATCATACAGTAAATAAGTAATCAAACAAACTGCATCATATCAGTCATAGCAGAGGGCAATGAGAATAACTGGATGACTAAACCTAGTATACACTGTACCTTAGTGTTGTGTGTAGTGTCTGATTGTACATTTCTCTACAGGAACCGAACAACAGTCGTCTACCTCCTCATCTGATTGGCCTGGAGTCGTCCTTGCCAGGATTCTTTGATGACATGAGCTACCTGGACCTACTGCCCTGCCGACCATTTGACACTGTCTTCATTTTCTATGTGAGGGCTGGACAGAAAAGCAGCCATGAGGTGAGCAAATGCTGGTTGAATTGTTCCAGAGAGACACTATGGATTCATAAAACAACATAATAATTGACAAGTAGATAATTTGAAATAAAATGAAATATATTTCTGCCTATTCAAGATATAGTAAATGTTTCAAAGGATTGCCTATGACCCATGTTTTTTTAGTTTGTACAGGGTGCTTCCTGGAAAAAGTCCTTTTAAATGTCTTAAATCATATTATGTGAAGCTAAAAGGCCTGAAAATGCAGTTAAATTTGCCGTTTTAAGTCCTACTCAGTTTCAGAGGTCTTAAAGGTGTGAGAATTCAGCCTAGTCAGTTGCAAAATAGTACTTCTCATATTTCACTCTAACTAGATTAAATAGGTGTTAAATGTAACGTGATGAAACCAGCAGACACCCCGTCGTACGTCCCTTTTTCAGCACGTTACTTCCTATATTGGAGTATTTGTGTAAAGATCTCTGAACAAGCACGGATGTGTCTTTGTGGTGGTCAGATCCTGAGGAATGTGGAGTCGTCGACCAGCGTCCAGCCCCATTTCTTGGAGTTCCTGCTGTCCCTGGGCTGGCCCGTGGACATGGGGCGCCACCCCGGCTGGACGGGACACCTGGACACCAGCTGGTCCCTCAACTCCTGCTCTGACAACAACGAGGCACAACAAACAGGTAAACTGGTTAAGATGAACAAAGGATGGATTGGTAATAGAGCCTAACGTGTACTAACTATATACAAGGCTCAGTGTGAGGCACATGTTGAGAGGGAATTTCTCCAGTTGAACAGTTTGAAATACTTTATTACTGTAGAGGAGGCAGCTACTCCGGAGGATACAGGAGGTTCGGTGTTCAACGGGGAGAAGAAAGTTCTGTACTACGCCGACGCTCTGACCGAGATTGCCTTCGTCGTTCCATCTTTAACTGAAAACTCTGGTCAGTATTTCAATTTCAAGCACATTTGGTAGATTTATAATGAAAGCATAGCAAGGGTTCACAAAGTTCACCCTGTCGGTGTTTTCCAGAGGAGTCGTCAGTGCACAGTGACTCTACCGTGGAGGCCGACACCAACACAGACCTCATGCCTAGTTCACTGAAACAACCCAATCTCACACTGGAGCTGTTCCCCAACCACTCCGACAACCTGGAGTCAGCCAAAAAGGTTATGTTCGGCTAGTGTGGTTGTTTTTTTTACCTGCATTTTCTGACATGTTTTAGTGTTTGTTGAAAGCTAACCTCTGCTGTGCTCCGTCTGTAGCTGAGTCCTTTGGTGAAGACCAAGAGGTCATCCACAGGAAAGTCTTTCCCACCGCTGGGTCCTGAGACCAAGGTGTTTGTGGTCTGGGTGGAGCGCTTCGATGATATCGGTAAACACACACTGCTTCTGCTGCCTGCTTTCCTTGAGATTATCTTATCAAACCAAACATGATTTATATTACACCTTTCGTGCAGGCTCTGCAGTACGGAGTGCTTTAGAAGTTATAAGAAATGCCTCAATAGTGATGTACAAAAAGACGAGAAGAAAATAATAACAATAAAATAAAAAAACATCACCCTGATTAAGAGCCTCATCCAAATGCCTTACATGTAAAATGCCAATACCATGAGTTGCTCTACAGTTACAGATCACTATACTTTATATATTGCTGTATTGGTCTCCTGTACAGTATAGAGCTCCAGTGAATTCAGTTAATTTCTGACTAGTGTGAGACCAATGAAACGACACCGTACATGAATGCCATTTCTGCTTCTAGAGAACTTCCCGTTGTCTGATCTCTTGGCGGAAACCAGCACGGGCTTGGAGGCCAGCATGAGCAACAGCGCTTCCTGCAGGTACCGTGTTTAAACAACAGCTAAACAAAGACTCGGGCTAAAGTGATACTGGCCTCAAACAAGGTTCCTAACACTGTCACTGTCAACAGTCAAAATTGCATTAGGACTAGAAGATGAATGCATTGAAAACGGTTCTGACTGTCGCTGTCAAATATTATCAGTTGTTTTCCAAAAGGGATTAAATCACAACTCAAATCAGCAGATATATATTGGAGCTTAAAATCCCTGTAGCACTCAAACAACCTCCCTCTCTCTCTGTCTCTCTCTCTCTGTCTGTGTTTTCTTGTCTTTGCTGCCGCTGCTCCAGGTCAGGGTTACTGGAGAAGGATGTTCCTCTGATCTTCATCCACCCCCTGAAGACGGGGCTGTTCAGGATCCGGCTGCACGGTGCCGTGGGCAAATTCAGCATGGTGATCCCCCTGGTGGACGGCATGGTGGTCAGCCGCAGAGCGCTAGGTAACGGCTGACATGGCCGTCTGTGTTTTGTCTCTCCCTCCCCCTCCCCTCCATTTCCTCTGTTTGTGCCTTGTCAGAAAGAGCAGAGATGACACATTTTCAATACATCACAGGATTTCCCACAGGAAATCTGTTGTTATATTGGCGGGAGGGGAGAACAATGGGAAGAAATGTACCTAAAATAATAATACAACTTAGCTGCCATTTTGGTTTAATATACAGGAAATAAACTCTTGTAGGCTTTAACTAATAGTTAAAGGCAGAGAAAACATCGTGGCTCACAATGGCATGAAAGAAAGTGAGGTGTTTATCATACTTGCTAGCCGGTTATCTACATTGTAGACAGGGTGTGCTGATACTATGGGGTTAAGATAAGCTAGCTACATTTAGAAAAAGGCATTGTGTGCAATGACATGAAGGGGGGAGGGTTATTTGTTTTGACAAGTCAAACAAAGGCTACCAGAAGTTAGATACCGAGGGAAAGGCAGTACAGAAGTCATGGTTTGCAATGAAAGAAATGATTTGAGGTATTTATCTCACTTGCTAACATAGGCCATTATCAAGGCTTTAGACTGGGCTTGCTGATATTATGGTGTTAAAATGAACTAAAGTTGTAGCCATGTACCAATGTTGCCTAACTCCCACAGCACGATGCTCACAGTCCTGCTTCTGGCCAGTAGGTGACGCAGTCGGAAGCTGTGTTCAAAAGTTGCTTTGGTCTCACATGAAAATAAACAGAGAAATGCAGGAATGCTTTTGTTCAGACGGCCCCGCCTTCACTGTTTAGAAACCCTGCTGTCTCCCTCCCTAATCCACTCCCGCTGTTTTTACCTTGTCAGAAATGTGACTGTGCCAACTATCGCAGCAGGATCGAGCTAACTTGCCAAAATTGCTTTGTGTACACAACAATTCTAACATTGACACGCTGGGTTACTTTTAACGCGAGCCCCTTCCCCTCACGTCTTCCCTCCGCAGGGTTCCTCGTGCGTCAGACGGTCATCAACGTGTGCCGACGGAAGCGTCTGGAGAGCGACTTGTACAACCCGCCTCACGTCCGGCGGAAGCAGAAGATTACCGAGATCGTCCAGCGTTACCGCAACAAGCAACTGGAGCCCGAGTTTTACACCTCGCTCTTCCACGAGGTGGGGGAGGGGAGACCCCACCACTGACCCTCCCGTCCTGTCACAACACTGGCACACAAAATGCACACACTCACACACACACACATAGAACATTTACAAGCACTCACACTTACACACACACACACACACACACACAGAATCTCTATATTTATACTGTACTATTTTGTTATTTATATCAACACATATATCAACACTGTCTGCCATTGACTTCGAGAGCAAAGTGTCAAAAACCATGCCAAGGTGCAAGAAGCTAGATTTCTACATGTCTCGGCCACCCGTTCAAGCTTTGGATGGCTGAAGGTCAACAGTGACTGTCTAATCCTCGTTTAGGTTCACACGCTTTGTGGCAAAAAAGAGTTTCTGCTTCTCTTTAATTGCAATAGACTAGCTGACCCGTCGGTCTTTCTGAAATGTTACACACACACACAAAAAAAGTTGTTTGTTTGGCCTTGAAACCCTGTGATCTGAGTGAATTTTGAGATTGGTAATGCAGGGAAGTTGTCCAGATGGGGACATTCGTTTTGGATTGATCAGTGGAAACACAGGATGTTTTTTTTTTTTTTTTTTGGTCAGGAGTTACATTTGGAAGCGACGTAAAAATGTTTTGCGATGCACGTTTTTACTGCTGCCGCTTCAGGGGGTAGATGACTTCGATGGGGCGAAGGAGTAATTGACAGCATAAATCCGCAATCTGGTTTTGCAACAAATTGTCTTGTACACCCAGACATCTGTCCAAAGTCTTCCTTGGGAGAACACAGAGTTGGCCGTCGCGGCAACTGACTGAGCACACAGATATTGCTGTTTGTGAAATTATTTTTTTAACTTTTTTTTTTTTCCTTTCAGATTTTCCAGCTAATTTATAGGACTTCTACATTGTTTTACTATCTATGTGCAGATGTGATTTTGACACCTGAGCAGTCTCTATTCAGTCTGAAAGTCACCCCATCTCACGACAGCCACTACACTGTGTGCGGGTGTGTGTGTGTGTATGTGTGTATGGGTGTGTGTGCTTGTTCAGCCAGTCAAATCATCAACACTACAAGGAGTCATAAGGACTCCTCAAATCCGTTTCTCAGCATTGAAAAATTTCACTTTCGACAAGTAAGACTCTCAGTTTCAGTCTTCTGACTCAAAACATCGCCCTGGATTTAGTTTGCTCTCAACGTCTAGTCGTCCCGGAGCTCCTGTAGCCAACACTTGCCGTTCGCAGGGCTGATATAACGGGAACCCAGCCACACTTTTTCTGTTTTGAGTCCCACTTTCTGCCAAGACCCAACAGAACCACAGCACAGTCCAAGTGTCTTGCACCTCCAAACAAAACTACGGTGATGGATCGAAAATGTCAAATTCTCAAAGTAGCTAAACGGCGTCCTACACAACTCACGTTCGGCTGATTCAAAGATGTAATTTTTTATAATTCTAACCCCAGAAAAAAGATTTAATCTGTCGGTAAGATTCGGTAACAGAAATCTGCAGTTTTTGCAGTCACAAATCTCTTTTGGCTTCACAGTTTGTTTTTTTCTTCCCAATTTTGTTTACTCACTGTACTTTTGGTTTTGACGCAAGCCCTTTTACTGTCTGCCTGTAACAATGTGAATTTATTTATCACAGAGACGGAACAGGACAAACACCTCTAGTTTCTTTGTTATATTGAAAAGTCTTAATGCACTGAGCACATTTTTCATTTATTTTCTATTCCCTTTGGTTACCTTACATGTCTTTTTCTACTTGTCTGCATTTTGAAAGAAAACCCTGCTGAAGGAAGAGTTTTATCTTGTGAAATATGAATGAAGAGGAGGCTTAGTCGACGAGTTTTTAACCTATCACGTCTAACTAATCGTGTGACTCACTTTTTTCATGACTTTGTGCTTTGTGCACATGCCTTTTTTGAAGGAAAAGTACATTAAATATGCTTCAAAGAAACCGCATACAATCAATCATACATCGTATCCTAAACTACTCATTTGATGTTTGGTCATATTTAAGGATTTGCCATGTACAGAAACGGAGGATGATCTGTAAATATATGATAGTGTAAGGCATTTACCAGTTGTCTGTTGCATTCCTCGTTTGAAATGGCAAAAAGTTATGTATGTATGCAATTATGTGTGGGAGAATCACAATGGGTATTGAATGTAACATGCATTAATTAAAACTCTCAATGAGCTTTTAATTTCTCCCTCTCCTAATGTTTGACTTTATGTTTACAGTCTATGAGGAATAAAATGAAGTTCCACTGCAACACTTTTGGTTTGGTTAGTATTTCAGCTGTGTGTGTAGATACACAGCTAGGTGACAATTTAAAGGAAAAACCAACATAAAGTGTCTCAAGGTGTTGGGCCACCACGAGTCTCTGGATCTCTGCTGGAGGGATGCAACACCATTCTTCCAGAAGATGATGCTGGTGGAGAGCGCTGTCTAACACATCATTGTCATGGAAAATGCCCCCCCCACTGAACTCACCTGTGTTTCTGCACTGCAACCCTACCATGATACCCCTCTCTATGTCAGTCTGATATTTCAAAACACAAAAGGGAAGGTGGAGTGGCTTGTGGTGTTAACGGTGCTCTATGCTGGCAGTGACACAAACAGGATGTGAACCCATACAACACCTATGAGCTCTGACTGGAGCATGAACGCTCCTGGGGCAAGAACCGTGAGAATAGGTGTGTCCTTTCCCTGAAGCTGTGTGGAAAGATTAACTACTCTAACTGAAAATATATAGAGATAGGCAAAATACTCTCATTTGTATTTGTTGCACCACAACGACCAATCTTGGAAGTAACAGCCCAGAAATACAGAAATAAAGATTTTTAAAAAGCACTTCCAACTTTTTGTGAAATTGTATTCAGTCATGGGAAATAAGAGCCACAGATCAATTCCTATTCTTGGAAAGATATAGCCTTTATTGATTTATGGAGAATATATCAGTGGAAAATTTGACACTGCTGCATCTTCCCAAGACCAGATCAAGACCAAGTCCAGTCCCGTCCAGGACCAAAATAGGCAAGAAACATTTTACATGTCTTTCCAAATGTAAAACTGATTCAGAAGTTTAAGCATGAACAGATGTAACTCCTAACTGAAACGCATAGGAGTTTGAGGACCGTCAACACGCAGGAGTGGCCCAGACCAGACAGAATCTAGCAGCCCGAGTCTAAACGAAACCGAGAGAAATCCGAGTCAGAATATGCACGAGACCGAGACAAGTCGGAGCCAAATAGGCACGAGGTCAAGAGAAGTCTGGCTCAAAATAGGCACGAGACGAGAGACGTCCGAGTCAAAATAGACACGTGACAAAGACTGTCTGAGCCAACTAGGCACGAGGTCAAGAGAAATCCGGGTCAAACATTTGCACGAGACGGAGTCCAAGGCGTCAGAAAAGTGGTCTCGCGGTACCGATCAGAAACAGTAGGCTGCTACGTTTCTACACCAGGTTTTCTGTGTTTTTAACAGGCTGCAGCTGTACTCAGTCTGAAACAGTTGCACCTGTGTCTGAATCCACCAGAGGGACCCTTCCTCTTAAATTTCCTCGACGAGATCATCCACTGACTAGAACACGCAACTGCTTTTTTAGATTGCCTCAGGCACGTTTTGTAAATGTGTATGTTATGGCCCTTGGGTCCATGTGGCATTCGTTTAGCTTCATTCCGTAAAATAATCTAATTCCCTGAACAAAAAACTCCAATAATATTCCTACAGAGACGTGTAGTGTGTTATAGTAAGGTTATCATACTAAATAGTATTTTATCAGCTGTAATGTTCCTATAATATTACTATAGGGGACTTGGTGTAAAGTATAGTATGCCTGTATTACTCAATAGTGAGTTTATAGTGACCTCCTTTGGTATCACTATAATATCCCTGCAGGGACTTCTAATATGTCTGTGTTAATCAATAATGTGTGTATAGTAATATTATCGTACTTCAGGGTATTTTTTCTACTGGGGTATCACTATGATATTAAGTGTCTGTGGTACTCAATAGTGAGTTTGTAGTAACTGTATTGTATTTTATGGTACCTCCTATGGTATTGTGTATACATTTTGACCTGTAGTACCTGTGCGATATTTTAACGTTTTTTCTGTGATATTAATATAGTATCCCTCTAAAATGTGTCTATATGATTCCTAGTGTTATTTTCCTAAGGGGTCTAGTCAGTCTGCGCGTCACTTAGTTTGTTGTCGTGGTCGTGACAGGCGGGCCCTTAAGGTACGGTCACGTTTTGGACGAGGATCTGTGGCCCCTGCATGCATCTGCGGCCCCTGGGTCTGCTCCCATTATATCACGTGGTGTGTTCAAACGCTAAAAATCCACTCAGACTTATCAAGACTTTTCCAGCTTGTGTGCGTGCTTGATTTAAAGTGTTTAGCGCTGATCTCACTTCTCGTTTCGGAAGACGAGGATCCCTCCTCCTCCTCCTCATCCCTCTAGTCTGAGGTGACCTGCTGCTGCGCTTGGTCTCAGCTGGTGCGTCGCGTCCACACCGCCAGGCTCTGCGTTAGTGTTCGGTACTTTTAGCGAAGTTACTTTATTGCCAGAAGAGCAGGAGACGTTTTGGAAAACTTGCTGCCGCAAAATGGACTGAAGCAACCACTCTGCAAAGTGCGGATACTTCAGAAGAGAGTAGTATTTTTGTAGAGCGACCTTTTTGAAGGGGTTGACTAGCCATGATGGAAGAGGAAGACGGGCATCTGGAGAACGGTATCCACGCCGCCAAGGACTCGGACCGACAGCAGCGGCTCAGGCTTTGCGTTTTAAATGAAATATTGAACACCGAGAGGGATTACGTCCGGACGTTGCTTTTCCTCCAGTCGGTAAGATTTGACACTCGTTTTACGTTGCCCGTGATGATACAACCCCGATAATGCCCCGCTCTCCCCTTACACCGAGAGAACCGTCACGCCGAACTCCATTCAAAATCGGACGAGTTAACGTCGCCTCGCTTATCGGCTAACGACCACACCTCGGAGAACCGGACTTAAGAGGTTTTCTGAAATGACCGGATCCGCTGTTCAATTCGCCACGCATCCAATACACCAAACAGCATTTAATACAAGCAAACTTTCAACTTTTAGCATTGTTTCGCCTGTTAATCCCCACGTTCGTCTTACGCCAAAACACTCCCGAGCAGTGCCGTGACAAGAAATAAGAAGCAACTGTAAAAGTTGACATTCCGCTGAAACAAAGTGCTGCTTGGCGGTTTGTTTGCTGCCGAATTCACCAGAAGACTCTCTTATTCCGTTAAATGTCTTAATGTTATGTTGTACGGGCTGGTATGTTTACTAGTGAGCGAGGCAACACTAAACTGTCACATTGTTTAATCGACTTCGGCGTCACGTCCTCTCCACACGACAGTATTGATAGCGCTCGTGAGGCTGGTGATCCATAACAGGCTGCAGAGGTTAGAGACACCATACTCTACAGTACAGCTGATGCTCTTGTAGTTACATGACTTTCTTGTGCACATTATTGACATCTTTCTGCTTCGGGTAGTGCTGTACTAGACTTACCTGTGCGGGAGGCTAGCTCAACAATGTGCCTTACTGTACTGTAGGCATAATTGTAATGATTCATCTACACGGGCACAACCCTCTACTGTGGGTTGAAGCTCTGATTAAACTCCTGGGTTTACAAAGCAGAGCGCGCAAATTTACACTCACTTTGCATTGTAATAGATATTCATGAGCGCGCAGCACCGCCCCGCCTCCCTCCTCGAGACGGCGATAAGAAATCATTTCACTATTCTTCAGCACAGTCGCTTATTCACACATTGTGCATCAGCAGCCTTTGATAAATGACTGTGGCGTAATTTGACACGCCCCTTTCAGACACCGACTGTATAAATGGGCTCCCCACCTGCAGGCGACTATCCAATCTGTCACCTCTCCTTGTCATATCTCTTTGTCTTTCTCCTCCCTTCATCCTTGCCTTGTCATCTCTGCATGCACAGTGCAGGTGGCTCGGGCTCCCAGCTGAGCCGTGGCACCAAGCCGTTTATGAGACAAAATGACCCATGCATCAATGAACTTGGTTGCAAAATCTATAAAGGGTTACAATTAATGTGACAGTAATAATGTGAGTTTATTATTATGTGTATTTGCCCCCCTCCACAGGGAGGTCAGGGTCAGCTGGTGGGGATGCTATGCCACCCTGCTGCTGCTCTAACTCAACAATGACAGCATTGGCTCAAGTTTTTTTCTTTTTTTGAACTTTTAAGTTGCTGGTTATCTTCTGAACATGGAAACTATTCTATGCATTTACCCGTGTCAACATCTGGAGAGCAGTTATCTGTCAAACGTGGTCGTGGGTTCCCTCTTACTCCTGCGCTGTCAACTGTTGGGGAACTTCCTCAAAGTTCCTTACTCGTGTTCATCTCTGCTTGAAAATACAGATGGTTCACTAGAGTGACAAAAAGATACGTTTAGACTTAAGTGAACTTTCCATCATACACCCATAGGATGGAGCTCCAAGATGAAGTGTTCTGGCAGAGCTCAGACTAAATCACACAATTACTTTTGCACTCATGTTTTTAAATCAAATGAATGCAGATGACGTTTAACATTTGGGGCCCAGTCTTGGATCTTTGTCGCTCTACTTCCTTTCTCAGTTGCACAAGAGCAAGCCAATGCTTATCTTCTGTTACAAGACAGACCAGGCAGGACATGGGGAC
>CABFOQ010010765.1:2408-22519 GCA_900660455.1 Gephyroberyx darwinii | reverse complement strand
TGTGATGATGACTTATCGACAAACATTGTGTTGGAAACGTCCAGTGATTGCTGGGTGTGTTTGTTTGTTTGTGTGTTACAGAGACGTAGAAAGCCAGTGTTTGGGTGTTGCATGCTGCATGTCTGTGTTTATCAATTGGATTTTGCTGTATATATGTGTGTGTGTGTGTGTGAGTGTGTGTGTGTGTGTGTGTGTGTGTGTGTGTGCATTTGCCGCCCTAGGTAATTGCCTATAGCGCCTTTGCCAGAAACCGTGTCTAGTGGAAGTCACATGTTGGCTCTATTTCTGGAAATAATTTGACTAACTGTTTACAGTGTGCAGGCCTATTCAATTACTTCAGATTATCAAGTTGCGTACACTCAGTCTCTTTGGCTGATAGTATTAACGGAAAGAGCCAAAGAGGAAAAACTAATTATGGTATTGGTGGGAAAGTGTATGTTCAGCTCCTCTGGTCACAGAAGCATTTTCTTACTAGTGTATATATTAGTAGTGAGCATTGATTGTTTTCAGTGTTGTTTCCTGGGCAGGGGTTCTTGGAAATAGGATTACTCAGTTAGCCAGATAACTGAAAAAGGACTGTATGGAATAGTGCACGTTTCAGATAATTTGTCTAATTAAACGTGTATATTTGTTCTTATCGATGTCTTATAGCCATACCAACCAATGATCTGTTATTATGAGCAACACTGAGAAGTTTCATGATTAGAATTGTCTGGCTCACTGAGTGATCCTGCTTCAAGAAATACACCCTGGGTTCAATAAGCACAAAATATATATCTGCAACTGTTTTACATTTTGGTGAAACAGAGTTAGGAAAAATATTTTGGGTAACTTTAACCATTGCTATGAGCATAGGGAAAACGTAACTGAAACCTGTGGGATGTGCGAATCTGAGGTCTCTTCTGGGCAAAATTCTTTTTACTGGAAAAATTAAAGATACGGTATATGAGATTTGTGTAAAATATCTCCCCCTGCAGGCGTAAAGATGAATGACAAATCTAAATCAAAACAAAGACAGAACCTGCCTCCAACCAACCACCACCTCCCCTGCACCCAGCGGACTCATAGTTTGTACAAAAGAAGGAGCAACTCAGTTTTCAAGATGCTCCTAATGTTTTACTTTCTTCCCACTACTTGTTAATGACTGTACTCTACAACTAAGTGTATTTCGCTTTTACAAACATTGTTCATGTAAATCAAGGGGAGGTTGGTAGTATAAAAGACAGCTAATCTAATCTATATTAGCAAAAATGTCAATTCCATGGTTGCACCCATCGAGGCAAAGAAAGTATAATCACACAATATATGAAAATGAAGCTATATAATAAAGTGATTTTCCACCCATTGCTGTGATCACGCTACATCCCATGCAGATGCACTTATTTTAAATACTCAGTTAAAAATGGAAGTTTTCAAACAAGCTTGACAGCTAATCTTGTTCTTGAGTATATTTTGAACGTGTATAAAAAGCACTTGATTTACCCTAACTTAAAAGTGTCTGGCAAGGTCAATCAAGTGCACCTCAGTGAGTTGAAATATTTGAAACCCTAATTGAATCTACTTTTGCCTTGGCTTGTATGAAATATCCTGACATTCTCTAACTAGTTTCTCATGATGCTAAACAAGCTTTTCTTCATGCAGGTGCATCAAACCACAGTTGAAATCTTTGGCCTTGGGTTTCCACGCTCTGGCAACACGTACCCTTGGTAAGTCTTGTTGAAAACCCGTCTACTACTTAAAAACAAAGCCAGATGTTATTTGGGGTGTCTCATGGACAGTCAGTGTTTAACCCCTTTTAAAATGTTTATTCTTGGTGCTATGGGCCTGCAGAGTCCAGTGGTTCAGCAGTGTGATAGTGATGGTGTTTTTGTGGTCCTACAGCAGGGATCCCAGCGCCCATCTACTTTGGAGCAATCATCGACACCACATGTCTGAAATGGGGCCAGAAGAGGTGTGGAGGCAAAGGGGCCTGTAGAATTTACAACACTACTGCCTACAGGTAGTAACCACATGCCTGCATGTATGCACCTTCACTGTTTGACTTGAATCTATCAGTTCCAGTGTTCATGAAGGTTCATGCTATGTGAAGAGTACTGTCTCTTACACAGTCTCAGCTGTCAGCAGGGCCAGACGTAGATAAGGACAGGAGGGTAACACTAAAGCTACTTGCACTGGTACTGATGACTTATGTTTGGTAGTAAGTGGTACTTAGGAAGTTTCTATTGCAACAGGATTCTGAGAAATTGGTTGTGCTTTTTTAAGCAGAATTTTCTCCCAATTGCGTGGTGACCAAATTTAGCTCAAGGGACTAAAAACTGAATTACTGTAGGCTTAAAAAGTTTCTGACCCCTCAACAATACCCCACAATACCCCCACAACTGTTTTAGATGTCCTTGCACCATCAATGCCAGCTGTCAATGACACCTCATCTTACCAAGTGATTTATATTTAATGATTTTTTACGTCCTTGTATCTCAGGATAGCGTACCTGGGCCTGACTCTGGGCCTGCGGACTATCTCGTTTCTTCTTTGCATCCCGGGCTTCATTCTCCTTAGCAGACAGCTGAGGAGGGAGGAAAGCAACGCTGTCCATGGAGCTCTGGCCAACGGCGGAACAGAGCTGGAGGCACTCAGGAAGGAAGAGTTACTCATCTCTAATTCTGACCAATCACAACGAACATCCGACAACAGCACAGAAAGGGAGACGCGGCTGTGACGGCCCCAGCTTCCTAGCAGAACTGACCCCAAGTCTCCTCCACACACACATACCACAGATGAACAAATTCAACTGTACACACACATGCACACATGCACACACACACACACACACACAAATGAGATGTGCAGGGAATCACATGTTGTGTCTGATCATCCCTTATAAAGCATAGATTCTATATTTTGTACTACTGGACCTGCGTAGGTTTTGTGAATTTGACAGAAAGAAAATGTTTTTTTTATATGACTGAAATATTTCTTGAATGTACGTTCTGTTTTTTTTCTTTACATAGAAAATATATCAATATTTGACATTTTTAATGGTGGCACAAGAGATCGGATGGGAAATCAGAAAGAGTTTAATTCTGATCACCAGCACTTACTATGCTGCCTCTTTGGATTTTTCTTTTTCAACTGGAGTTTTTCTTCCTAAAGCCCCTGTTCCAGAGCAGAAGAAGAGAAGTGGCCTTACAAACCACAGAGGCACAATAAAGCAAAAAACATGATGATGAGGTGGCCCGGTGGTCACCAAAGTTTAGGCCTTCAAGGAAGAAAATAAATGAATTGCTGTAGAAGGTTTAAGAGCAAAAACAGACAGGTTATTGTTGAGATATGTGTGGTTGAACGTGTCTTTCAATAACAGGTGTTGATTTGAACAATTGTGCCTCAGTTACTTAACAGTTACCTCTAAATCATGTGTGTGTGTTGTCTGTCATGCTGTTAGTACAGTAATTTTCTTATTTTTTTTATTGGTCCAAATACCATTTCACCTGAAACACAGTCACGTTTAAGTGACTGTGTTTCTTTACACTCTTCTGTTTCATTTTGACTTAGTTAAAGATGTTTGTCCATTTTCTGGACATGTGAAATTGTTCCATTATAATTTATAGAAGTTACTCACAGAAAAATATTTTAAATGATTGAAAACTGTATTTTTAGCGAGATCTTCTAGCTTCTTTGCTTGTGTCTTGTGTGATTGTGGAGGCTGCAGGAGCCGTGATTTCAATCCTGATCAAGTCCACATGGTGGCAGTAACATGTTGTTTTACATAGAGTAACAACTAGCACCAGCCAGGCAAAATGCATGTGTCTATATACAGTATTGTTAAGAGGAAAACAAACACTGGTATATCAGACACTGAATACTGGAAGTCAAGACTAGACTTCATTTGCTCAGAAGCATCTCAGCAGGTTCTGCTGTTGAACAGCCATTTTTGTTTGAAACACGTGGATTTTAGTTAAGTTGGATGCTTGCTTTTGTGTCCAGTGGTTGTCATGTGTTGTGCCATGGATGAAGAAGACACTTACATTTTTATTTGTTAATTTCCACTGTTGCAAAATTGATTAACAATATATTCTGTGTTGTCCCACAGTGGTGGTGGGGAATTCAGGCATACAGCCCCAGTGTGCGTGAAGCTTCCACTCCAGCCATGTCTCCAGCCACTGCTACATGTTTTACTGGTCAGTCTGTTTCCATGTTGTGTTGTATGTCTAGTGTATTTGTGTGTGTGTGCGCGCATGTGTGAGTGCGCACACATGGACTCCTGTGCCAAAATCCATGAAAAACATCATGGTCTGTTCTCAGGTTTTCATATCAGTTTTATTCCCATGAAGAGCTTCATTCCAAAATCTGAACCCATTAAATGGACCCTGACATAATGATTGCTGAAAGTAAAATTCATTATGAAGATAAAATGTACTAGCTATCTCAACACAAATGTTTAAACAATAATCACCTGTATTTGTAAATATAAGGTATAACCTCTTTTTTTTCTCAAAATGGGTATGCATTTTGGAATGAAACCCTTCTGTTGTAGCTGAACTTTGGATGCAGGTTTCAGTCACCGGTGGCCAAATAAAGATTTTTTTTGGCAAGTCAACAGCAGCAGGTATCAAGGAAATGTTAAGGAACTCATTTTCTCAATAATGTAAGGCATTTCTTACATGCATTAACAAAAAAATCAGAATGTACAGAATTTTCTTGGGATTATTTTTGTAAATTTTAAAAGAATACCTTAAATGTAATACAAAAATAAAACTTTTAATATCCAATCAAATGTTGTGCGGGTGTCGTTTGATTCATTGCAGTCCTTAATAAAATAAATGTAAAATACTTAAATATTTGTAATCACGATAGGCACAGTGTAATGTATCTTTATTACACAAAAGGTGATACATTCATCTGAAAGGCACTTCAACCTGTGCTGTGTTGTGAGCAGTGCTGAGAACCTAAATGTAAGAAAATCTCTCTAAACTATTTAAATTTCATGACCAGGAAACTGATCTTGACAAAGCCATACCATAAAGCAATATGACAACTTCATGCCCCCATTTCATGACAGCATACTATTCCACATACTATAGAACTTGAACAAGCCCCAAACAAACATTTTTTCTGTGTAAAGAAATGCACCAGATATAACCATCATATGAACCTCTCACTCAGGAATTCACAGAACATTTTTTTTGTTTTTAACTCAGACACATATTTAACCTATTTGATTTTAAGAGAAAAAACCCATCAGATCTTAATCACATTGGGGTTCAATCTGATTGCTAATTCTGCACAAATGCCTGTCTTTTTTATGGCAGACATAATATGGCATATTCTCCTTGACAAAAAACAAAAGTAAGTGCCAAATGCAGCGAACCTCCAACTGACATTGTTCACCACCACTACTAAGAATAAAATAACAAAATACATCATATTAGCTGGAATGGAATAAAACAAGGTATCAAGATGATTTGTCTAACAATGACTTAACTTGCCCGATGGAAAAATATGCTCAAGTGCATTACAATATATATAGTTAAGATCCAAGTGACTACAGCAGGTGCTCTTGCTACATACAGAAATAAAGCAACAAACCTTTTGCATCAAAGTACATTCACAGCCGTTTACCACAGTAATTGAGTACTAGAGTGCTTTAGCTTCTGTTTAAAATACTCGATGGTCAATCCTGCACTCTGAACTGTGCGTCCGTGACAACAAAAGAAAAATTACAGTAAAACTCCCATCGCTGTCTTATACATCTTCTACTTAGCAAGTGCTCTGTGATCTGATATGGCTCAATTACTGGCTGAAATCCTCTCAATTCATCTGCCTGATTGACAGGTGTACACAGCTTTTCAGTCACATTGCACCAGGCAGAACCAGTAAAGGAAAAGTAACTGAATTCAGCAAAACTACTATTTCCACCCAGGCCAGTCTGGTGAGCTTATGAAACACCACTCCGTGCCTTAAAGCCATTACTGATGTGAGTAGACTTTAGAGGAGAAAGTGCTGCTTTTGTGATATGTGGCCCAAGGTGTCAGGAAGCTAAGCTTGCGATGCCGTATTTCTCTCGTGTCTGAGTTTAGTTGCTGTGTAAACAGTTTAACCTTCATGAACCTCCCAAAGATTAGTCGTCCTTTTTGTCTCCACTGTCTTGAAGATTCTGGAAAAAGAATGGAAAGAAAATGTTAGAGATATTAAGATGACAGGCAGGCTGGCATACCAAAAATTAAAAACTATTCTTAAAAGACAGTCTATGATTTTCAGAAGCCACAATGAACTAGTCGACTCCAATCATCTAAATCCACTCGCTTCGGCGTTTTGTTGAGATCCTGGAAGGAATTTAATGTGTGATTGGACTAGCAATAGCAGCCAGTAAGTCATTATCCTGCTCTGCGTGTGAATAAGCATCACCTGAAGCTCCTGGTGTTCTTTCAACAGTCTGTCATACTCTTTGGCAAGGCTGTCCGTCTGCATCTTCATTGCCTCCGCCTCTGACTGAGACTTCTTCAGGGCTGGAGAGGAATCACAATCAAACATCAACACAGTACATTTCAAACCATCACCACTACCACCGACAACTTTCAAGTCCCCAAGTATTTCATCAACATGCTGTAGATCAGCACAAAAAGAAAGTCTGTCACGTGTGAAAGCAGCACAAGCAAATTTATTGTGTAAATGAACACTTACCATCCTCCGAGGTCCTCACTTCTCCTTTCAGTTTCTCCACCTCTTTTCTCAACAGCTCCATGCCCTCTGCAGTGGCCTTAGTGCCTTTCCCTTCTATTAGAGTCTGAAAAACAGCAAGTGACATAAATCACCTCAATTCTTTCAAGTCATTTCAAGTGATGAAGGCACTGTATCTTTGATCTTCAATATACTGCATTATTTGTTTTATTTGTTGTATTCTGATCCAAATCCTAGTCTTTGCTTCTGTAAAGACACAATTTCCCTATATTAATCCATACAGTATAAGTATATAATGATATAATATAATAATCCATCTAAGTATATAATGTTAACATCGTGATCAAAAACTAGTTCAAGATCTCATGACTGATGTGTCCAAGCACAACAGAAGATGTAAATGTAAATGTTATGACGTGGCTAAACCGGTGACATCCAGCAGTCTCACATGCTACGTGGAAACCGCTGGCACTGTCACCTGGGCGAGGGTGTTTGATGTTGAAAGACCTGAAACACCCACTGATCACAAGTTACATCACTGATGATGTGTCCGAATATCCTCAGAAGATTTATGTGTAAACCTACATGGGTTTATCTCTACTTTATAACCCATGTCAGAGAGACTAACTGGACTGTGGAGAAAGATCCAAGGCAAGTAAGAATCAAATCTCCAGTTGAAGTCCAAACTTTTACAAATGAGTTATTTGAAACCTCACTTTTGAGTCTCCACCCAACCAGTATAGAGCCTACCTGTTTTAACAGCTCGTTGTCCTCCATGTATTTCTTGACAGCCTGATTGGACACCTCAGCCTGCATCTGGAGGGCAGCAGTCGAGCTCGAGGCTGTTGCCAGTTGGCTAATCAGGGTGACCACTCTCCTCATGACCCTACAGGAGACATAAAACGGGGCTCACAGTTAAACCTGTTCAAGCGTTAGATCACTAGAATGACAAATCATGTTTTCTTATCTACGATCGTTCATTTGAATGGGAAGCCTGCACGTGATCAGCTATGATGAAAGTCAACCCCGACAGCAAGAATAGAACTGGGTTAGTTCTGTTCCAAAGATCTCATCTACTTTTTGAAGCTATGATGTGTGACAAGCATGACAGTATGGGCTTATACAGTCCACTAAAAGCGCAGTCTCTGTGTATCAATATAACCACAGGCTAAATTATGAGAGAGCAAAAACTCACAGCCAGAGGAAGACAGAGAAGCCAGAGATGTAGAGGTTCCTCTGGGCTCTGAAAAGCTTCATGTGCAGGTGGTCAAACATGTTGGGGTGCAGCTTGGCATCCTTGCCATGTTCTGTAGATGAATATTTCCTCACCTCGCGCACAGCATCTGAAGGAAAAAGGAGCTAGAAGTGAGCAACCATTGTTACACTTTGTTTCTCATGGGTGGTCTAACATGTACATCAAAATGTAGCTTACTACTTTAAAGGTTTCTACTGAATATGGAACCCAGTACATGATGGATCAGAATTAATAGTCCTTATTCAAGTGGCTTTCACATCTGGCTTTGAGTAGAGCATAACCACAACAATATTTCTGTCATACCTGTATAGCCAGACGGTATCTTGCCAAGGCCAAAGCCTCTATTTACTTTACAAAAGACATTTCTCAGTGGATAGAGCTCCCTTCAAAAGCCAGAACTGGTCCTCATCTTGTTACCAGCTAAAGTGAATCACAACTCCCACTTGGGGTGCTGATGTTTCACTCACCACAGAAGAGAACAATAAGGATTATGATCATGGTGAGAAACACTTTGTTCCAGAATCTAGCCACGCTGTTCCAGATGTTCAGCTGGAAAATACTCTGCCATCTGCAACCACACACACACACAGATCCACACACAGGCAGGAACACAGATTAAAAGAAATATCACTAAACAACCGCAGTCTTGAGCTCAAAAATCACTGTATCTGGTTGTATATGTCACATTAATGCCTACATCTTGCTTTATTGTCTGATTTGCCGAGTTCAAGGAACATATTCTGCTAAGTCAAAGCTGAAGGCAAAGACATTATTCACACAAAGCATTTTCAGTGAGCATAGCCTACCTCCTAGCTGAGATGAACGGCAAACAGAGGATGAGGAGAATGCCAATCTCCACATAGAGAAAGAGGGCCACAGCAGTCCACTGCAATGTCATCTCCAGCAACAGCTTGTAAAGAAAATGATGCATCAAAGTAGTTTAACTAGACACGGAGTGAACTTAAACTTGAGAAGATAACTCGTTAGGACTGGTTTAACAGTTAACTATATTTGAACATGATATCAGCTCAAGCAGCCGGCTAGCTCTATAGCAGTAACGTTATATGTGGATATTACCAATGCAGCTTATTACTCCTACTTGGACAACAATACAGTTACTGTTTAGTCAAAGCGATAACTTAAGCACCTTAACCACTCTGTCCAAAGTTCACATAGATTAACATTACCGGTAAGTTAGCTAACCGTATAAGCTAAAGTTACCTGGTCAAACGTGTTAGCTTACTATGTGACATCATGAAGCACCGGCGTTCAAATAATCACCAAATTTGAACATTTATTTAACTATGGAAACTAAATGACGCAAGCCTTTGCAATAAAGCATGGATGTTTTTTTCATCTCCTCTCCGTGTTTAAAATCAGGAATTTAACGGCTAACAAAAACATTTAAAAGGGTTTATAAGTCACATAGCAATTCAAACATGAAAACGTGCAACTTACCAGCAAATCACTGAATCGTTAACTAAAAGAGAGTAAGACTAAATGCGGAAACGGTAACTCTTCCTGTTTCACAAGTGTAGCGCGCCCTGCCAGTGCCGAACGAATAAGGAATACGACTTCCGGTGACAAGCTTCAAAATAAAGCCCATATCATGAAAGAAGAAAGAAAGAACACTATTAATCCACATTTTTTATGTCACACACACAGCCGGTGGTGGCCGCCAAACACACACACGCATGCAGGGAGGGTGGCTGCGGAAATTAGTTCACTGCATTTATCCCATCCTGTTGATGCAGCCAGGAGCAGTGGGCAGCCCTCTATGGCGCAGGGGGGACCAACAGCTCCAGGTCTTGGGTCCTCGTCGTGGTCAGGGACGGGACGGGAGATGGTGTTCTTCTTGCATGTTTTTTTTTCTCTTCAATTGGGGTCCTTATTGTAGAAGAAGACCCCATGTGAGCACGGGAAGAACATGCAAACTCCACACAGAAAGGCCTGGGAGATAACTCACCTGGCCACCCCAGAGTCAATATCACCCCAGGCGGGAATCAAACCCAGAACCTTTTTGCTGTGAGGCAGCAGTGCAAGCACTGCGCCACCATGCCACATATGTCTTCTAAAGTTTTTAAGTAATACAAAGTAATTAATTCAGTGATTCATTCATTTAATTGTCCTACTTAATCCTTTTCAGGCTCACAGGGGGTTGGGTGGAAGGCAGGGAAACATCCTAGACAGCTTGCTAGTCCATGACAGATAGACAATCACTCACACTCACATTCACATCCATACCTATGGTCAATTTAGACTCTCCAGTCTGCCTTGACTTGTCATGTCTAGAGATGTGGGAGGAAACCTACACGAACATGGCGAGAGCATGCAAACCCCATGTGGAAAGGGCCAAGGGCTGGGGTTGGGAATCGAACCCTTCTTGTTGTGAGGCGACAGTGCCAACTACTGAGCCAGTGATGAACCCCTATAATACAAGGTGCAAAGGTAAAAATAAAGAATGTATTTGAGGAGAAATCTGTAGTGAATGTAAATGCCATTGATTCTTTTATCAAAACGTAATTTTTACAGTACAGTATATTAATAGGCACATAGCCTATTAACAAATCTTGTTAATCTATACAGCAATAATTATTTTATTCAAAGTGTGACTAATTCCATGCTTTTATTTCGAAGGCAACATTGATTTACTTCCGGTCTTATTCTCGCTTTCTCTGTTGACGTTGCTTGATGCAGTTTCCTCTTTCTGCCTAGAGTAGGGGCTGTTTTATGATAAGAGAACATTTCAAGTTGGACTTTAGTTCGTTTATTTATTTTTAGTTTATTTCGCCTTGCAATCTCACAACTAATGATTGCCTTTAGAATAGGGGGAGGGAGGCTGATCCTTTCAGTGCTCACTGATTGGAGGTATTCTTCCCCAGAGTTTATTGGCGCATTGCAATCCAATTTAAGGTCAATATCGTCACCTGCAGTGTTAAGTCTTGTGCTACCTTGAGGGGTCTATGACAGTCCAACTGTTAGACATCTCCCTATCCCCCTTCCTCTTTGTGTGTGCTTGGCATAATCTCCATTTGCTTTACCATAATGAAAAAACCTGAACTGATCTGTTATGCCTCTAAAGATCAGGAACTCCATTTCAATGCTTCAGCTGTTTGAATTGAATCCATGTATTATTTCAAACATTTGTTTTCCTTATTTCAAACATATTACCAAAAAAGTGACTAGTTAGTTTAATATCTATGCCGATTCCCCATTTGAGAGACTGAACCAAATCCTCTATTATCACCACAAAGCTCAGACAGATGCACAGTAAATACAATGATAGCATATTGATCTCTTGACTTGTTAGATATCTACCTCTAACATCGGCAATGAAGATAAAACATGCCTTTTCTAGTCTTGTTTGCACTTCTTCTGCAGAAGTATTTCATCTAGGTTTCTTCTCAGCCTCTGGCCTCTTTCATCTTCCTTCACTACACCCTGAAAGTTTCCCAATCTAAAAATTCATCAACTTATTTTGGGATGCACTGGTTAGTCAGTGTTCTGGAGAAAATATAACAAATATAAAGGACAAAAACAAATATAATGATGAGTAGCCTTAAAGACAACAGACACCAGTGATCCAACAAGACAATTACAATTTTATTTGTCACAAAAAAAATATGCTAAAATTAAAAATTGCACTTTTTTTTTATACATTCATGTCCCCAGATTTTGTACTGGTCCGTATGTGTTGTGAAGGTAATCTATTACAGCCGAGGTGCTGGACAGAGAATTGAATACTTTTCTTTCAGGCTGGGAACTAACCCTCTCCAGCATGTAGATAAGATGATGGTGGAAGCAAGTGAATGGAGTGCCCTGCTCTAGAGCAATGTCCACCCAGTCCCATACACACTCCAAAGGGGTGTCTTCATACCCAGCAAACATAGCAGGGTTAGCTAGCAACCCCCGTGCAGCCATCACACCTTAAAAGCAAACCAGCAGAAGAAAAATAAGGGAAGACAAATTAATTTGGAATACTCTTATTTACACGTCATGTGAATACTGCACATTTTGATTGCCAATGACGTAATTCAGGGTTACTTAAATTAAAAAAAAGCTAATACAAGCTAATATTTCAATACACTATTGAACGCATTTTTGTTAAAAACAAACCTACCGTCAACACCAGTAATCTGGTGAATGGACTCCACATCGCGGTGGTACTTCATGTCCCCATTGGCGATGACGGGGACCGATACGCTGTCTTTGATTGTCTTGATGGCGTCGTAGTGGACTGGCTGGTGGCGTTCATCCGCTGTGCGGCCGTGCACTGTGATCCATGACACACCGGCTGACTCAGCCTTCTGGCACAGATCGACCGTTTGCCTCAGGTCATTGTGGATTCTGCAGGTGTGACAGATGTATTTCAAGTGTTAATAGCAAGTGCAATAGCAAGCCATAACGACAGAGACAAGTGTAATCGTTCCTTGAATGTGTTTATTTTATAAATAAAGTAAGATGTATTCTGCCAGAGATGACACACACAACTTGGGACTTTTTCATACTTTCACATGAGCAGGTATAAACTAGAATTGTTCTCCACTGTTTACCTTATTTTGATGGAAGCCGTATAGTTAGGATTGTCCACTTGGTTTCGGACCTGTCTGACCATGTCTTTCACCAGTTCAGGCTTCTTGATAAGGCATGCTCCATATCCTTCTGACATGGCCCACCTGAAAACACATACAACAAACCTGATAAACAATCTAGACAAAACCACAAGAGAAACTGAATTAGGATTAGGAGGTGATGAAGGAGCTAGGGGTTTCTTTTAATACCCCATACAAATGCCACCAACTCAGGACTGTTTAGGAAAATAGACTGGGAGAAAATTACTGGGAAATGGGTAATGCATTTTTTAAAAATGCATCCCTGGTGATATCCTATCCAAACCTACTGTATGAGTAATGCAACATCAAACAATCCATCTGTGAGTTTTTGATCCATTCAAAATGATAAAACAACCAAGTAATAAGCAACTGGAGGCCAAAATGGATCAGGGCCTACTGTCACTAGCTGCACCTCTGGGGACAGCCACAGTTGAGATCAACTCCATCTGAGAACGGTGCTACCACACAGGCCGCATCGGCCAGAGTTTGGGCATCACTGGCAGCAAACTGCACTATCAGGGGCCGGTCAGCTGATTAAGAGACAGAGAAAGGAATAGTGGTCAACACTTGGCATCATCATTACACAGAATTGTGATAGTATGTACAAAGCCTCACAGTGAAGAATACCCTTATTGTACAGCAACAATTTCACACATTTTGGTGTGAAGGAATAAGGAGCCGAAGTGGAAGTTACCCAAAACTGCACACTGGTCTAGGGTAACCAGGTCTGGTGGGTAGTGCGATTTTCCATAGACACAGAGGACACGTCTTATATCAACTAAACAAAGCAATAGATGGTGTTGAAAATCATCTTGTGGCACCCAGTTACAGTACATAAGCAATTGTGACACGTAGACATTTCTGTAACTTTTGAGGGCAAAGGCTTGGGTCCAAGATTGTGGACATTTAAGTGCAGTTATGGAACTACATTACCCATTAAATGACCCATATTCACTGTAAGGAGCGTACCATAATTATTGCGCTTTCTTTGGTGGGTGACAGTGTTCATAAGCCAAAGTTACCTTACATGGTGCTCCATTAGCTAGTAGGTTCACTAGCAAGCTAAGTGATGTCTTGCTTTGTTCCAGACTGCCACCAATCACTTCTATACCAAGTCAACATGTTAGCTTTGCACGGAAAGTTCCCTGCTATGTATTTGGAAAATTCAAAACTAGCAAGTTGTGCCTTCTTCATATCGAACCGATGCTGGGTAGTGTAGTGTGGTAAATGTAAATACTTTTAATCATAAATGGACAGGTGTGAACCAGAGCCCGGTGGGGATGACATCGACTTTGGCTCCCTATGAAAATAAACTGCTATGCTCTAGGAGTGGTGTTATGACTACTCATAGTAGTGCACTATAGCTGCTCATACTGCAATGTGGCTACTCACCTTCACTGGTAGTGAATTCACTGTCTCTGGCTTTCACAGATCGCATGAAATCAGCAGCAACTATCATTGGGGTGAAGCAAATGTCACAGTCATATTTCCTCACCAAGGATCTGAATGCCAGCCTGAGGAGAAATAATTAAATAATGAATTAACAGTAAATAGTAGTCAAAACTTCCCTGTCTCACGTTCAACACATTTGAAATAAGGCCAACAGATATGCATAGTAAAATGCTTATAGAAGCTCTAAAAAGTATTCACCCTTTGTCATTTTACATATTTTCTAGTGCTTCAAAAATATTTTGAACTTGTCTCTACTGGAAACAACAACGACGAAAGAACTTGTGATTCAGACCAATTTAAACGATAGTAGCATATTAGCATATTTTTTTTAATATTAGTTAATTTGTACATACATAGTAATAATAAAACACGTAAGACTTAAGAAAAGCAAAATAAAAAAGTGCGAGTGAGCTTATAAAAGTTACTTATAAAAACATTCCAGCCCCATCCCCGCCAAAAATATGACAATCAAAGACCCAAATGAATTTAGGAAGAGAAACTAAATGACATCAAAAACTTAGAAAAGGAAAATACTAGGTTATTACAGAGTAATGCATCCTTGATGCAGATGATAACTAACGTTAGCTGTAATTTTAACGTCCTCCTTCAACTCAAACTGTTGCTGTAAATGGGGAGGGAGATTACTGATTAAACTTACTTTGAGTATCGAACCATTGGGGCACATATTTTCAGAACTTTCCCCTTTTCGAACAGGTCCATGATACTGGGATTGGACATCTTCATTTATCTCAACCAGCAACGTTAACCAGCTAGCATGGCTAGCTAGCTCAATATCCGAGCTCAGCTCCGTTTAGGGATTAACATATGTTCTGCAATAAACTATGACTTCTTACCATAGTCTTACTATGACTATAAAAACAGATAGCACAATGAAAGTACAAATAAGTAAATACAGACTAAACTATCGATTCAAATTAGGAGCCAGACCCTAACCCAAACACGGAACACGCGGAGAAAATCTTGACGTGGGCGTGACGATTTTCATATGACCTTTGAACCACATTGCATAATACAACAATAAGCCCGACGTGTTTTTAGGATTTAATTATTTCAGAATTGTCACATAAAAACAAAAAAAAGATACATACTGTGAAATCTAAATAAATTAGTTCATACAATTCCGTGTAATGTTTTAAAACAAGGCCGTTGATAATGTTGTACTATACGTCACCGCACGCAGCAGTCCAATGCTGCATTCAATTCATATGGGAAAACGGTAGATACGAAATTCCCACTTTTAGATACCATTCATGTCAGCTTTCAGGTGTTTTTTAAAAAACATTTATTGAATTAAATTCCAACGGCCACAAACAATAGAAAATCTGTTTTCAAATATCAAATCCAAAAATATAACACTTTTAGCATTTTAACACAAATTATATCTTAGCATGAACAAGTAAAAAAAAAAAAAAAAAAGGTAAAATAATAGAAAAAGCAACAAAACCCATCATAACACAAACATCAAGGTTAGGGGTCAAATTAGATTATACTGTGACAGCACAGAGAAAGGATTTGGGCATTTTAAGGACTTTGCAAATAGAGACGGCTCTTTCTAAAAAAAAATGGCAGCAGGGATAGCTAACCAAATCAAATTTTCTTGCTAAGCAGAAAGCTTGAAGCCACTTTATTTTGAAACTTTCAGGTGGTAATAATTAGGAACTTTGGCTTTTGTGATGGACCTGATCTATGACTTCCTGAGTCCTGACATCACCAACAAGGAAATTCATGTAGTCAAGTGTAGTGAACAATATTTTAATCTCAAATAAATTAACAAAATGAAAATGACATTACATTGTTTTGTTCGATGTAAAATATAAACTCAAACAGATAACTCAGTAGTGCATCTAAGTATGAAGATGCTGAGAACAAATATCAAGACCAACTAAAGTCAGATGCATTCATGAACAGTAAACTTGAACATTATTGTCTGTTTTGAAGTCCCTCACTTGCTTCCATTTGGAAAGTGTAGTATTTTGTACTTTAATTGTAGTGTAATTGCAAAATGTCATGATTCTGTTTAATATACTAATTAGGTTGTAACCTGGATTGCATTTGTGTTTTCCTGAAGTAATTTTGCCTGTTTCCAATTATCAATAAAAAGTCAGAGAGAAATGCATGTATAACAGTGGGGAACAAATATTTTCGGGGCAGCAATTAGACATGCATGTGTAAAAATGCAGATGTTCTATAAAAGCTAAATATTGCAGTGAAAAGCACAGGCATTCTTGTTTCAGACCCATGTAACCTACAGACATGTAGTTTACACAAAAGCAAAGAATGCTGAATTCATTTGTGTGGCATTAAAATAGTTTGCTAAAGTAAAAGGACTCATTATTAATAAACCACAGAATTTACGTGCACTTGTGTGCCACGGCAACACATTCAGTGCAGATATGCTAGCTAGGTTTTTCCTGGCTTAATGAATGACAGAAATGTTCACACTCTCATATAATGAGACTAGTGAATTCCATCCAAACAGTTAATTTATATTAAACTGTTTTATTTTTTAGAGAGCACTGAATGGCCATAGCTGAATCTTCTTTATCTGGTCTGCTAAATCCACAGAGGAAGCTCCAAAGATAAGCCTAGATCAAATTTCAAACATTTGTCTAAAAGACATTGTGGTCTGACAATAACCTACCTCCTGAACTGATTCTTCATTAATCCAATTCAAGATGAAAGTATGTTTGAGTTAACGGTCAAAAATATTAAAACTCTCTACAAAAGAAAGATGTACGGAGAAAGCATGATGGAGAAAACACAAAAAGTCTGGACTAAGGTAAGAAGTGAGTTCATCTACAATTTATCTTGTGCCTATAACCTCAGAGAAAAGACACACAGAAGAGATGGCAAAAGAGGTTTCCCCAATACCCACCTCTGACACCCCACCCAGGTCAGGAGAGCCTGGGGTTGGAGGGTGTTCTAGATAAGCCCTTCTCCAGGTGTAGAGAGCCTGAAGAAACAGGAAGCACTACCACTACCTACTCAGTGCTAAATAGTGTTGAGGGCAGCATGGCTGCAGTCATTTTATATGGAACAGACTCTTAGAGCCTTTTGGCACAACAGTCAGACAACAGTCAGAGTTAATGTTTTGCTGGTTAGCTGCACTATATAGGATCAGTATAAGCCAAAAGCATGTTCACCCAATAAGCACATATACACTTCAGCTCCATGACTTGGGCTTTATACTTACTTTCAGTAATCATAAAATTATTTTACATTGAAAAAAAGAAAAATCATCCCAGACAACACTTCTCAATAAAGGTTTGGGGCTCTGTGTGGAATATAATGTGTGGACACATCATGCAGCACATGAATTTGAAGTTAGCCCACCACCTTGGTTGCATGTCATCTCCCCTCTTCCAGCTTTACAGTCTCTGTCCACTGTTACTGCCAAGTCAGCAGAAAATCTTAAAAATGAGCATCTAAATAAATGATAAATACTGTTGAAATTTGGTTTGAAACACAAAATCTACTGTATTCTGGAACAAAATCAAGCTTTAGTGTAAGCATTTCCATCTCTGCCCACTAGAGGGCATAGAAGCATCACTACACTCAAAACAACTCCTCATCATGTTAGATTGTAAATGTGAACAACCTTCCCAAACCCAGAGAACCAAGATAGAGTTTCTCTGCCTTCATGCTTGGTAAAAATGAGGGACAACCTGCTCAAAAAAGAAACGTTTATTTCAAACTTGCACTAAATGAGTAGCTTAAGTTCAGAATCATCAATAGGTACATCAATAAGGCATCACAAAAATATGTCCCCTGACAAGATTGCAGAGACCTGTTAATCAGCTGATTAAATCTCAGATCATACAAGTCCAGAAAATAAATACATACATTTGAACTGAATCAAGCCATTGAATGCTAGATACCAAAATACTATCCACGTCTCAGTAAAAACCCACACTCACATTCCGTCTATACGATCTACTTATTCAGTTTGTAGCAACCTGTGCATCCAAGTGAGCAGAAAAGTTCCCATGATCTGCTGATATAGTACATGAATCAGTGACAAAAAAGAAGATTTGGCAGGCCTTAGTCCATATTAATGTTGTGCAGAAATACCAAATACCCTGTGATTTGGGAAGAGGCCGGTTGTGGCCAAACCATGTGCACAGCACCTTCACCACACCCTCTGTATGGATACAAACCTAAGTCTCACTTGATGAACCCTTAGCCTGCGTTGAAAGTCAAGCACCACTTTTAACTTCTTCATTGCATTTCCACCCCCTAACATAACAGTTGCCTTGACCCATATCCTAGGTTAGCAGTTCTAACACTGCTTACACTTCTTCTTCGTCTTCTAGAATTGGAGACTCATGGTTCAAGTTCAAAAGTGATTATTCTGCCTATTCGGTGACAGTGATTTTGCAGAAGGGAAACAGGACATATGACTATCCTCCCCATCTTAGTCCTCCTCTTCTTCATCTCAGTCCATGTGAGTCCAATCTACAAATCAACAGCCTATTAAAGCAAGTCCAATATGAACGCGCCTTTGGAAACCTTGAAACTAGCTACAAGCTAAAGCATTTAATGACACATTCATGTCAGTCCTTGACATCTCTGCTATTTGACAGTCAAGCAGCACAATGGCTTCCTGTCCACCTCTAGGAATGGGCACTCATAAAGGATAGTAGGCTACACAGCTTTAAAAAGACAACACAGCAGGTCCATGGCAGTCAGCCTAGGGGGCCAATAGGGGCCATGGGAGTGACCTGTCCCCAACCACCTGCATCCCCTCACTGAGGTAGAGGTCTGCAGTTGGCCGCCTCTAGCTCCACACTGGAGAGGAAGCGTCTGGTTAGTCGGCGGCAGTCGTAGCTCAGCTCTGTGGCGTAGACAGTATGGGTTTGCTTGGGGTAGATGATAGTGGTACTCTGAAAACGCTGGGCCCGCTGGCGAGGCTGGAAGTCCAGCTGTGTCTTGTAGCGGCGCCAGGTGTTGTGGGGCAGAGCAATGACAGTCTGGCTGCAGTGCTCCAGGCCCTGCCCCCGCGGCTGCAGGGCCACGTCCTGGATGAAGTGGCGCTCTGAGTCATAGCGCACAGATGAGATGTATCTGTGTGAAGAGGGGGCGTGGTCATTTATTTAGTTCGTTTATTTAGTGGAGCACAATGAAGTGAAATTAGTCTGTATCCCAACCCTGTACCCTAACCCATGGTCCCCATCCCGCTCTGGCCCTAGTGACTATGTCTTTGCCACTGTCCTCTTATAGAAATAAAGTTACTATTATGTTATCTTAGCTGTTGACTGGCCTGATGTACATGAAAGCAAAAACACCATAGCTAACTACATATATACCCAGTGTGCTAATATAGAGAGTTTGTGAATGGTATGATCATCTCTCTCCTCACAATGCAGGTCAGTGATACAAAACAGAACAAGCCATATTATACAGACCTTATTTCTTTGGGCGGTAATGGATCAAGTGTTACTCCCTCCCCGTAGGACAGCGGTTGCCGCTGAGGAAAAGATCCGATAGGTAAGACAGGAACCTGCAATACAAAGTCAGCCGACCGTCAACACATCAGGAGCTAATACTGGTGAAGTGCTCATTGGCCCCATTTAGTATTTACGTGACCCAGTTTCCCCAGTTGGCCGGGACACGTAGCCTTCCAAGAGTTGCCAAAAGTGGTATTGTCCCTAACAGACCTTTAATCAACATTTGGGTCGTAGTAACTCAGTAAGACTAAGGGCGCTATCGTGTCACTGGGAGTCAATAACAGCATTAAAATGTGCTAAAAGACAACAATGTCTGTGATATCTTCCTCCATATATATTCTGATGCAATGCAACCAGGGATGTATGGGAAACCCACCAAAACTCAGGTTACGCACCTTTTTATTTGCGGGTATCGATTCATAGTTTGCATCATAGTAAGTACTATAAACTGATGTTACATGAATATAGGCTGAATAAAACGGGGGAAAAAAACGAATTCATGAAATTAAAATAATTTATTTTTGTTGACATTGCCTCAGGAGGTCATAGTGAACCGTTTCTGATTAAACTGACCTACATGGCTGAATATCACCAAAAAGCGATACCTACCAGGGAGCCTCTACCCTCGTCTTCAGACACCGGGCTCAT
>CABFOQ010010750.1:2889-15311 GCA_900660455.1 Gephyroberyx darwinii | reverse complement strand
GGTGGTTGAGAACAGGCCCCCTGCTGCTAGTGTTGACGTGTGGTATTATGGAATTGCCTTTTGCACAATTGACTGTACGCTGCACTGCATCCTTCTTTGTGTGTGTGTGTGTGTGTGCGTGCTTCCAAGCTGTAGAACAGCTTGTGTTCCAAGGTTAGTGATAAGTACAGATCTCCCCTATTGTTTCCTCTTTGTGTGGTTGAGTTCAATACACACACACACACACACACACACACACACACACACACACACACACACACACACACACACACACAGAGGCAGACGAGGGAAAATAGCACTGCAGTAGCATGTTCTGCATACTGCCAACACTCCTTCTTTTATCCCCCTTCTACCCCGCCTTTCAGCTTCTCCACACTTCAGCACTGCATTTTAACACTCAGGTCTCAATTTCTCTACTCTATTTACAGCAAGCTTAAATATAACTATAGGATCAAAGTATTTGTCTTTGATGGTAGGGATATGTGTATTTCTTTCTTCCTTTTGAACTGTGTACCTGCAGTGTATATTGAAAGCAAAGAAATGTTGTCCTTTTTATAGCCCATCCAACCATCTTGCACAATTTGTCATGTTTGGGCTTTGGACAGATGACTTTTCCATGCTTTTGAGTGGAAAGCACAGTGTGCAGGCACACATATGCTCTCACACACACAATTAAGGCTCATCTCAGAGGTTGACTTAATTCAGAGGCATTGGTCATAGCAACTGCTCCGTTTGTAGGTAATGCACTGCGGATGGATTGGCCTAATCGCTGGTGCCACACTGCCAGACCGTCCAGGTGTTCTAAAGATCTGATACATCTCTTTCCATTAAGGTTGAGTGATTGACAAGATTTTCTCTATTGTCACATTGCCTCCCTCGCAATCCCTGATAAGATTGTTTAAAAAGAATCTTTGGTTTGTTTTCCAGCCCCTCTATTTGAAGAAAAACCAACACTGCACAATTGCCCTCGTCAAATATATCCATTTCTTACTTTCAAAAGTAATTATCTGCAATAAGTACACAGTGAAGCATCTGCCTAGTAATAGTGTGTAAACAGTTGGCCACTGATGGATACACACAACACACTACACCATTCTCATTCAAATAGGCAAGTGCCTTAGCAGCAGTTGTCCTTCTGTCTTCAGCCTATTCAATAGTATTTTTTTTTTATTTGGCATCTCTGTTTGTTGTCTTTTGTATACTTTGAACATGTTACATTTTATATCTAGGAGAGATTTGTGTTCACATCATGTTGGATCCCTAGTTTGTTTTGATGAAATATTACCTGATTGCCTGTAATATTAACGACCAGAATGTAGAATATTTTCCGCGGCCCCCTGGTACAGAGCCCCAGATCACTCTAAAGTGCCTATTGTAACTAATCGCCTGCTTGGGGTTAAACAAAACAGGTTTCTAGTGTCTATGAAATAGGCTGATGGGAGAGGATTCGTGATGGGAGAGGATTCGTGATGGGAGAGGATTCGTTCAGCATCTTAACTGGCTTCTTTCTCATGCCTTCCCCACTTACCTCCCTGATTGCACTCCTAATGCCTTGGACAAGTTTATACAATTCGGAGCCACATTAATGGCAGCTCCTCTTGGCGAAGCAAGTGTTTGTGTAGTTACTTGTTAAAGGTTTGGGCATCAAATGTACTTTTGTCGCAGGGGGAATTTATTTGCAATGTTAGTGCAACCAATAATAGACTTGCAACTAGTGGACTGGTCCATATAATTGAAGGTTCAGTGTTTTAAAGTGGCCATGGATGGGCATCTCACTCAGGGAATAACTGTGAAACTGTTAGCTTTTTCGTGTTAGCAAGTTCCAGCACAAGCAGCAAACAGAGAGACTCAGAACAGTCTTTATGAAACTAAGCCCTAGTATAGTGAGCTAGTTCCTCTGTTGTCTGAGCAGCCGTCCAAATCTGTCAGAGTGAGAGGGAGCTATGCAGCATGGAGCAAGCTCCATCAGGAACCTCTCTCCATCTGATAGGTTAACATTTCAGTATCACTATAATAAGCCTTTTATGCATGTTGTCATTTAGTTAAAGCGTTACCTGCTCATAGCTTCCCGAGCCCTCAGCTCTTGACAGCCTCTCCCTGAACCCTTTGATCCAGGGTGGCAGGTCCTGCAGGCCTGCAGCCATTGATGTTTCAGGCTACGTCCACACTAAGCTGTTTAAATTTGAAAACGCATACTTATTTCTCCGTTTTGGCCTCCCGTCCACACTAGGGCACCGTTTTTACACAAGTGGATACATTTGAAAAGGAGGTATCTGTTTTTGGCGGTCTAGTGTGGACGCTGAGCTTTTCGAAAATGATAGACCCGAAAACCCTGTTTTCAAATCTAAACGGCTTAGGGCGCACTCACACTAGGCCATCCGTACCGTGCCCGGGCCCTTGCTCCGTTCACTTGGATTCGGGCTAGTGTGATCGCTAATCGTGCCGGAGCATGGATCCCGAACATGTCAATGATGCGACTGTCCCATAAAATCGATGATTTATTGATGAACGTGAATTGTAGTCAGGAGTAAAGCCGCAAATTCCTCCCTCAACGTCAGCTGCTTCCGTAAAAATCTTCTGATACGTGCAGCACGATTAACTGAAAATCGCTGCATTGCATAATCGATAAATCTATATGGCATGTGAGTGGTCCGTGTGTCACCGCACCCAAAGAGACTCCAAATAAGCCACAAAGTAAAATCATGAACTCCACTGTGCTGTGCAAAAGCGCTTTTCTTCCACACAAGAAGTTGGATCGTGATGACGTAAACGCGCCCGGGCACGGAACATTTAAGCGCAGTGTGAGCGCAGGCCAGCGGGGGAGTGGGGGCAATCGTGCTCCGGCACGGTTCAAGCCAACCGGGCCTAGTGTGAGTGCGCCCTTAGTGTGGACGTACTCTCAGTCTCCTGGTTCTCACAGATAGGTACTGGTTTGAGTTGGCTTACCCCTTGGATGCCGCTGTCTCTTAATCTTACTGTGTACTTTGAAGATTGTGCACTGAGGCAGGAACCACAATCCTGGTAAGTCACCATCTCCTGTTCCTCTTCACAAGCCCAGTTCAGTAGAGACACTCAATCCTAACTAGTTGACCTTGTGCTGGCCCAATTGGGGCGGCTGTGGCTTAGGAGGTAGAGCAGGTCGGCCTCTATTCGGAAGATCAGTGGTTCGATCCCCGGCTCCTCCAGTCTGCATGTCGAAGTGTCCTTGGGCAAGATACTGAACCCCAAATTGCCCCCGAAGCTGCGTCTTCGGTGTGTGAATGCGTATGAATGCTTAGTCTCCCCTGATGTGCAGGTTGGTACCTTACATGGTAGCCCCTACCATCAGTGTATGAATGTGTGTGAAAGGGGTAAATGAGAATGTATTGTAAAGCGCTTTGAGTGGTTAGAAAAAGACTAGAAAGGCTATATACAAGTACAGGACATTTACATTTACATTTCTTGAGTCCAAGTCCACCTCTGGACTTAAATTTAAGTCCAGCCTGGGTTAGTCTCTCAACCACTTGTTTAGTTCTGTCCAGGTGTTGTCTATCATCAGCAGCAGCAAAGTACATATCATGGATGTATAGCATGACTCCCAAGCCATCGAGAAATACCCATCATGGCTTCTTGAAAAACATTCTTGTAGCCCTGGGGCAACCGTGTCCACACATAAGAATGACCAAACTGTCATAGTGTCCTGTTCTTGGCAGTTCTGAGCACCCCGGACTTTTGTTGGGACTCTGGGGACTGTCTGGATGCTACATCTCCATTCTTGCAGTGAACAGTGGCCCTGAGCTCTTCCCACCACTTCCTGGTGACTTAATTGCAGCATCCTGGGTCTCCCAGAGAGAATGGTGACTCTCTGGCAGACTTTCTCTGAGCCTAATTTAGTTGGAACCACAGCAACTGCCATTTCATAGGTGGCAGTTTGAATCCCCTTGTGACTGTCAAGGAGACTTCCACTTTGCCCTTCTCACGGTGCCAGTCCCTTCTTGAGAAGCTCTTTTTCTCCTTTATTTCTTTTTTCTTGTATGCCTTATTCTCCTCTCATGTCAGCTTCCTCTTTTGCAAATTCCCTTGCATACTCGTCTTAGTCGAGGTATCCATCTCTTTGGACACCATTCACAATTATGTTGATCCTAAATTTAAACTCAACTGTCTGAACATGGAATAATGTTGTTTTGGTCTGAAAGCAGAAATTGGTGCTGGAGATGTTGTGTTCGTGTGATGGAGGGGGCTGCTAACTGATGTTAATTTACCACACCATCACACCCCTAGATGAGGTAAATGATGATGAATGCCCCTGGCCACATCAAGTGACATCATCACCCAGTACTACAGCTGTGTCTTCAGAAGCATCTGCTGCTCCCAAGCTGCCAGTCCGCATACTTGTGCACCCACACACACACACTCAGGCGCAAGCACATGCACACACACAAATGCAGGTACATAGTCCCACTTTTGGTCTGCCACGGAGAAGAGTCGTTTGCGGAGAAACCCATCCGTTTCAGGATGCTGGCAGCCATTAGGTACCAAGACTTGACAGTTGTTTTTCATTTCAGACCTCAAGTTTGTTCTCTTTGCAGCAAAGTTCTCTACCTGCGCTACGTTCCACTAAAACCTACACATTCTGTTTCATTCCATTTCATAATAATTATGAACAATTCCACAAACCCCAGGCAGATATTTTCCAAATAGCAGCTGCAGATATTTAGCAGTGCTGTGTGTTAGACATCTCTCTATGTATTATGGGCATTTGGGAACTAGGGATAAGTCTGAGTGTAGGTACAGGGTAGTGTAGGCGACTTCAGCTGTGTTTGGTGTTGAGAGCGATGGTTCTGGGAGACCAGAAATCACCGTTCAGCCTTCTGCAGGTGTTTGTGGTCTAATTCAACATCATCTGTGATGGAAGGTGCCCACTCGATAACCCCAATGACATACCCACATACACACACAACCCTGTTAAATTAGATGGCTAGTGAATGGTGCTGCCAGTCTGATGGTCCTGTAGATTTATGAAGGCCTAGCCTGATGTTCTCCAAGTCACCATTTGTTGGTTAGTACACCATTCTGGACCTGGCCAGGTCTTGGTTTGTCTTTGACTTGACTGAGATGTTGCCGGTCGAGACCCTCTACAGAGGGCTATGGGTTATTTTTTGAGTCTATGCAGAGGTGGGGCTCTAACAGACAACGTCAAGGCCTGTGGAAAACCAGTATAAATGTATGAATGATTCATTTATATAACATTCCTATTCATTATAGACTCCACTTCGTCTTTTAAGCTTTTGCAACAAGTAAAGCGATGCATGATCTCTGTCTCCAACATAGCACTCCCAATAGATTGCCTCTCTGTGCTTGTCTTGATGTAGTAAGCCTCTTCCCTCCATATCCCAACTTTATGTCCCTCTCCCCCTCTCCATCCTCCCCTCACTCCATCATGTCTGGTGAATAAGATGCTACATCTTCCCCTCATCCCTTCTTCTGTCCATCTCAATTCCCCGCTAGCTGCCTGTCTCGGCTGGAGCATAAACAGAGCAACAGGGCCGCCGATAGCATCTGCAGATGTGCCGCCAACATCCCCAGATAAGCACCAGCAGCAGCATGCCCCTCTCCAGCAAACAATAGAGTTCCCACTGAAATGTGTGGCGGGAAGTGGGGGGCAGTAGGGATGGGTGGAGACTGAATGAAAGAGACTTGGAGAGTGATGCAGGGAATGAAACAGGGAAAGAAACGGCTATTTAAAAAGAGGGGGGCACAGAGAAGAAACAAAAAAAATCTATAGGAGTCGGGGTGGATGCTGTTACAGGGAGAGGGAAGGAGTGAAGGAGAGCAAGGTGACTGTGGGGAGGAAAACTGCAAAAAAGATAGGTGGAGGAGGGAGTGGGTTGGTACCTGAATTGAAGGGGGGGGATTGGGGGATTGAAGGGCTAGTGTTATCCCTTTGGCTTGTATCTACCTATCCATCAACTGCAGGACCTGGGGTGTGTTTGGTTCCTTTATCTGGATGGCCTGTTGAACTGGTGCACGGCAGAGGGCCCTTTGATTCCACTGGAGGGGGTTGCAAAGAAGCAAGCACTTGACGAAAGATGTGAGGACAGGCCACTGATAGCCTCTCTTTGTAGTGCCTGCGTTGGATTTGATTGACAGCTCCTTTATAATCCAATGGGTGACTCCTCTGTCATCAGAGACTGCTCTGTTGAGATTCTCTGTGCATACTCTACTACTTCTCACCTCCTCCTCCCCCTTATTTCTCTGATAAGGGAGCGAGGGAAGGGGGCAGGCGAGACATAAAGAGGGGGAGGGATGTACGGTTGTAGCGACAACACATTTGTCTGTGCTTGGGCAATGGGAGCAGCCACTACCACGGTCTCCCCTGGCAACGACCTCTGCCGAAGGGTAGCCTCAAAATGGGTCAAGAATGAGCTAAGTTTCCAAAGATACAATAAGACACCTAAACATGATTAAGGGCCCTAATGCAATCAGTATTGTTTTGGCTACAACTCAATTACCTGTAATGAAAACAGGCTCTTTCCCTCTAGATACTGGGGATGTTAGCTTGGCTGCTAGTCTGACTCTGAGCCTGTGAAAACACATGTGGGAGGCAAAAGAGACCTGATACCCCACAAGCAGGGATTAAACCCATATCCGCTGACTCAATCACACACTGAGAAACAAACAGAAATATACAGTCTGACACACGTTCACACCTCTCTTCTCTCCTCAGCCTCCCCTTCAAGGCATATCACCAACAATGAGGAGCATTGGTATGATGTACCTATTCTTAGTCCCAGTGCAGAAATATTCCAGTCGGCGTTTTAATTCACAAATTGTCAAATCTCCGTCTGCAAGGCTTTGTTTCACAATGACACCTCTGAAGTAGACAAGGTCCCCCGCTGTGTGGGTGTTGTCACCCGCTCAATGGCTCCAAAGAGGTATTGACAGTTTTGGTCTGTGTGGAGCAGAGGAGTTTGCAGAGAAACTCAACCATTTCAGGAAAGGTTGTCCGCTGACATTTTTTCTGCCTAACAGTGTCTCCATAGCTGCCAGGACACACCCACAACTTAAAGGACAAATATTTTGCAGGTGAGATGTCCAAGTAGTGCTCCTTGTAAGTGATTGTTGGTCTTTGATTATAAGTGTTTAGTCGCATTATATATTGTACATTCTTCTCTCGGGTAAGCAGGTTTTTCTATTTGAATGAATGATTTACAACAACATGATATGGTTTAGATAAATTCAATATTTTTATTAATAAACTGATGAAAGCACAACCGTGTGATAAACAACATTTGAATAAGAAACCTTGATTTTCTTTCCATGACTGTCAACTTGATGTTCCCATGGCAACTGGTCTGTCCCTGTCATGTCCCTCTCCATCCATCACCATCCATGTGCCTCCTTGTAGTCTCTCCTCCCTCTGTGCCCACAACAGGCAATCGGGAGCTGTCAGAGTGCCAACTGTGCCAGGAGAATAATCCATATGTATCGTTTCTCATCTAGACAGGATTGATTTCATTTTAGCCTGATCTGTTTTTTTGTTGCAACAAACATTGAAAGGAAATTGAACAATCAAACATTTGACACATCACACTAGTAACTCGCATCATGAAGAAACTGGTTCCTAACTGATGCGTCTACCTTTTTTAAATGCACATCCAAACGTATGTTATATTGTATATTCTCCTGAATGCAGCAGTAAAACAAAAACACTCATGTAAACAATGAGGCTTTTTGTAAACAGGAGGAGATGAGTTCTCCCCGCCTCAATTCTACTCTAAACAGCAGCTGCGCCCCGGGCCCCATCCGCTGATAGTCCTAAATGTTTAAGAGGTCGTCCTTAGCACAACATCTGGTCTGCGCCCGGAGTGGTTTAGCAGTTCAGTTAAAAATATCCCTCCCCTGGCTAAAAGCTAACAAAGAAATTAAGTCCCTTTGAGTTAGTGTAATGTGCACCAAAGGTTTTCCTATCAACTCCTTGGATGCAGAATATTGACTTCAATTTTACAAGCGCACATCTGATTTGCTGCATCTTTGTTTTGAGCAATAAAATGTACATTTTTTACTGTGTGAACCCCCGCCTGCTGTCACAGTCTTGATGTTGTCCTATTGAAAATTTAACAATAGGCGGATGTGTCATTCTAGGATACCAACTGTCGTCAAAAGGTTTTACTGTACTCTGTTCAGCCAGTGTTGGGTTACAAGGTCAGGATACGCTTTTCTGTCATCTCTAGCACCCGAGAGCCATTTTTACAGCCCAATAGATAAAATAACTACCCCTGTCTGAGGCGGACTCCTTTGGAGCACCACCCATCTATCTTCTGTCTATCCCTCTGATGTGTGTACACTACAAAAGCATTTTTGTGTTGGTGAACGTGTATGTTTCTGTGGTTGCCATCGTTCTGTACACATCGCAGAGTGTACAGAAATAGTGATTTAACGTCAAAGCCACAAAGTCTTTTTGTCGCTCCATTGGGTAAACTTTGTTTTTTATGTACTTAATTCTGACAAAGGGTTATTGGATCAAGAAGTTCTTGGCCTTGTTCCCCAGATTCCCCATGGATTTGTCAAGTTAATTTGACACTACAGCGTATGTTGCATTGTTATGCATTTGATTTAAATAAAAAGATGTCTGAAATGGATAAAAACTGAATATATTTCAACACCAAGATTTGATGAACAACTTCATGTGATGCAGCATCATCTCTGCTTCCATTGCTATGGCAGTCACTCCCAATAATCCCACCCTGTGGTTGAACAAGGCAAATCTGTTGCGATAACACGACCCAGGTTCATAATTTCATCAGCATGTCAGTCTTGTCGGGCTTCATACATGATGACAAAGTAGCTCAGTGACTGCTTTATTAGATTCCAGCCCAGAGTCATCAATTAATACTCTGTTTTCACTCTTGTCAATGGTTCAGTGCCCCATCCATCACACCCCTGTCAAGATGAAGGTTGTTTTTACCTATGAAATGGAGGAACACAACCTGAATGGACACGGTTTCCATTTCCCTCACTTTCCTCTGACCCTGTCTAGTTTGAAAGCAAATTTCCTTGTTAATTTCTTTCTAATGGAATAGGATATACATGTTTATCCTCCTTAATGTCTTCACCCATCAAGCCATACCAACTTTGTAATTAATAAAACATTGAGGATAGCTTTGTAAAATACTTAAATTTGCTACCTTTTTTTGACGGCATCCCATATTCCTATTAAACCAGGCTAACTCTCTTGGCTTAGGCTATAAACTATTCATCATCCTGTGGTTTTCATGCAATATGCACAACCACTTAAGAACATCACTGAAGCACCTCCCCACAAAGATGAACTTCACAATGACGTAGGGTGCATTAGAGAGATGGAGGGATAATTTTTTTGCCTGCCATGAATCTGTAAGTGCCTTCATTAATAGAATGATAACATGGGGGACTGAACAAAATTGCCTTTTTTGTTATTTGGGAGGAATGCGGTCTTTGGGTTTTGTATAACAAGGCAATGAATGTTTGATGATAGCTAGAGCAAAGGAAAAATGGAAGCATTTGTCTCCCAGAGCAGGCACGGGGCATTTATACATCTGATTGGTGTTTACCGCCGCTCAGCTCAGTGGGATTGCCAACGCATATGCATTCAGACACACGCACACACACACACACACACTGCATTAATGTATTAATATCAGACACAACCAATGCTTTAGTAATGGCAGATTAATTTTTTCATCCTAAAGCCTCTGAAAATTCTGTCCCAACAGTGCTTTCAGAAACTCGGAAAAAACTCGCCCTCTTGGCTTTTCGCTAATCCATTCTGTTAAAGTGTAATGTAAACCCTGAAATTGAATGGTTCACAAATAAATGGGATGTGTGAAGGCCAGTGGAAACATGGTATATGAGTGCTGTTAGATTTTTTCTGTCGTTTGAACTTAACGTCTTTATATACATTTCAGGAATTTCCTTTTCACTTCAACGGTGGAGTGGAGTACTTTGCGATATATGCGTTTTGAAATCATTGTGTAGTACAAGTACATGTGCAAAATATCAGTAAGGGGTGAATACTTTTTACTGTTGAAAGAATGTAATGCTTAGAATCTGGACTGAATAGCAAGACTCGCTATAATGGCGTAGAAATTTGAAAGCCCTTAGAAATGTTCTCCCTGAAGCTCTGAAACCTTCAATTAGGGAATTAATTACCTCTTATGCTGCAGGGGTCCTTCAAGGGAACACCTACATAATCAGGCAATAGGAACCACTGAATTGAATAAAGCAAAATACATATTGTATAGGGAGATACACAAAACTCAAAGCCCATACAGCTTATAGACATTATTGTCTTCTTTTAGAGCACCTGATTATCCACCCACCCCTCTTTCACCCCCAGTCCCGGCTTTGCAAAGCACTGCCATTGATTGGATGTCTTTACACTCTTTCTAACTTACTCTTCTATTGGGCAGGAGCTATCGCCTCAGTGAGTCAAATTGGTCCTATTGGTACAGCAAGCTTGGTTCGGCTCTATCTGCAATTGTGGAATTGATCAAACATCCCGACAATGGGAATCCAATTGTTCTGTCTGTGTGTGTGTGTGGCTTGTGAAAGGGTAACAGAATGTGTCGAGAAGGGAGAATGATGTTTGGGGAAGCAGGTGAGTGTTTCATTATGGTGCATTTAAAGGGAAATTCCACCCTCAGATACACTTAGACTATCATATTTCATCTATCTGTGTATCTTATTTTGTGTTGCAATTTACTTGCTCTACTGACTTTCCACCAAACTTCAAGTAGTGATGTCCTACATTTCCCAGAAATACCCAACAACCCCCAGTGAAAAAACGTGAACTTGTTGCATTCAGCTCTGGGCTATATGTGTAGGGGCAGAGAGCAATAGCGATAGTGACATTAAGAGCAACAAAGTGAGAGTTTCTCCAGTCAAGAAAAAGTCGCATCCTTTACTCAAAATGCAACATGTCTTGCGGCTGCATTGCATTATGGTCTATTGAGGCTTCTGTTGGTGGAGTAATTGGTATCTCTGCCTCTGCTGAATTTCTCCCTGTATGATTGTTGAACAATGGTTGGGTCTGAGGCATGAAGTGTTGCTTAGTTTCTGGCTTGCTGCCTGAAATGGACAAGTGTCTTCTGGGTCTGTTAGCTTAGCAATAAGCTTGGTTGGTTTTTTGGTTTGTGTGGTTTTGACTACTAAATCGATATTGCCAATAACGCTGACATTGTATAACATTAAATTAATTGTCACTTCCAATCAATTGGCTTGATTTGGCTTGGTTTGTGCATTTGATGAGTCAGCAAAAAGTTAGTTTGTTGTTTTTTGCCTGTCAGGGCTCTAGCATTTTATCTCCAATCCATCCTATTTGTGAACACAGTTGCTGCACCTATTGGTGCACCAGAGGCATTTGGTTTGATTTGTGCTGGGCCACACTTGGATTTTATTGTCATGCTACTGAATTGTGGTTCATTCATAGTTCAGGTTTACATTGTAGGTACTGTTTCAATAACATTCAGATACATAGCAGTGGTAATTAAAGCTGTACTAGGCAAGATTTTATGTAAAAATACACCCATCTTATCAGCCTAAATCACAAAGTGGGGATGCAACAGAGAAGAGTGTCCCATCCCCTGTAATGGAGCCACCCCAGGTATGGACACTTCTCCACCCATAGGAAATGACAAATCAAAACTTAAAAGTAAAATATAAAACCTTCTTCTACACAGGAGTGAGTGAACACTCTGGAGAAAGCTAGACTCACCAATGTTAGATCTGTTGCTTCTCTAATCCCTTTGGTGTCCTTTGGTTAAAAGTCAACACAGACCAGCTGGGCTGATAAACATGAGCGTGCAGTGTGCAGTTTACTGACATCACATTACAGGATTTCTGGGTATTGAAGTTCAAATCTTTCAAACAGTTACCTCTCGCTGGCATTTGGAGCTGCCAAGGTGCGAAGTTGTAATAAGGTCCTCTTTTTACAAGGTTAATTTTGAATTTTCACTGTGGAAAATGGGTTATTTCAGATTGCCAGTCCAAACACAGCTCTCTGGTGGGCCAGACTGCAACTCCAAAATGTCAGAGACTTGCAATTGTTTTTAATCTGTTCAATTAAAATTGGAGTAACATAGAGCATAGTTTTGTGGGGGTTTTTTTTGATCCAAGATGAATTGCAGCTATTCTGCAGTCAGTTCCTAATTCAGTTGAATCTACAGGGAGATCCTTAAAGCCTACTGCATATTCCATTAAGCTGCTCATTCTCATTCTATACCTGATTTTAATCAAGAATAGTAGGAGCCCAACTGTTTGTTTTATGTGTGTGTGTGTGTGTGTGTGTGTGTGTGTGTGTGTGTGTGTGTGTGTGTGTGTGTGTGTGTGTGTGTGTGTGTGTGTGTGCGTGCTGACTTGTATGTCTCGTAGACGTCCTGTTTGGGCAGGCAGGTGTCTGAATG
>CABFOQ010010747.1:8852-24426 GCA_900660455.1 Gephyroberyx darwinii | reverse complement strand
AAAAAAATAAAGGGGGATGCATTATTCGGCAGGGTTTGTTTTTTTACCTGTCGAGAAATGCATCCCGTCTTTTCTAAGACCAGGTGAGCTTCACATGCATGATATTTACAATGTGTACTCTTAAGTACACACACTATGTTTGGCTTGTAGTAAAACAAATTTTCTACGCCCTTCCGCTATGTGAACGCAATTCTCGGCAGGGATGCAAAACTCGGCATAACACAGTTCTCTCTTGTATGGAGAGAACGTCACGCCAAACTCCATAGAAACATTTGGCAACTCAAAGTTTCCTTGGTTATCGACACGCGTGCAGAACTCAAATAGCACTTAATGTGTTTTAGGAATCGTTAGGGTCTTCTGGTAAATGCGGCATACGTTATTCCAAGAGGTATCACTTTATTTCAACAAAATCTCAATTTTTAGAATCGGTTCACACTGCTGGCATCTGCCCTTCGCATAAATAAATGTTGCTTGGTGTATTAGACGTATGGCGAATTGAAGAGTACCTCCTAATGATTCGTCAACGCATGGGCTTGCATGTATGTAAGTTACTTTACCGATAACCAAGGCAACACCAAACTGTCAGATACGGAGATGTATCAGGGCTAGCAAAGCCACAAAATATGCGCATTAATAAAACAGAAAATAGAACAGCTGGTCCGTGATAATACATTAAGAAACTCTACCTGTACACACTTCATTCATGACAAGTATGAAGAAAATCTTCAACTGCGATGAAATGTCATGCTTCTCTAAATTACCGCAGCTAGGTTGCAACACGATCCATGAGGCTTCAGTCGCGCTGGATCAATCTAACATCACATTTATCTGGCGGCGCGATGGACCGCCCTCTGTGCTATGATTGGTCAAAGCGCATGTCACTCAGTTACAGCACAGTCAACCCTGATGCGGTGCTGATGAGAACAAGGTGCATTTCATTGTACTCAGAACTCGGAAAAACCGACCTCCGACACGGAAAAATGCAATAGAACAGTCATTCAATTCGGAATTCCCAGTCGGAAACTCGGGCAAGATCCAACTGGCCCGAGTTCGCCGATATAAACACACCTGATGTCACAGTAATATAGCGGCGCATACCGTGAACAGTTATTTTTTACTTCCTATGTCGTTTTTTTGTTAATGCTTATCGGTAAAGGTACATACAACACAAAACCTTTGCTGAATAGAGACGAACAGCTTTTTAATTTGGCATACATATAACCCACTAAGCATTACTCATTAATTTATTTATTTATTACAAACTTTTACAATTGGTTCGCCTGCTATTCCCGCCTGTTGAAGATCTTTATAACTTCATGAAGGTTAAATCCTTCAGTTGTGTGTGAGAAAGACGTTGACCAAGAGACAGGCATACAGACAAAGCATGATAATAAATAGTGAGTTGACTCTGGGAAACTATAGCCGTCCTTGAAGTTGTAAAAATATTGTCTTCTTGCCTAAGATTTCACTCCCCTGCAGATGTGCTACAGTATGTAGACAGCACGTCGCCTGTTATTAACTCAGTGTTGCCCATTGATGGTATATATCGTTTTTATTATTATTTAATAGTAGTAGTAGTAGTTGAGGTAGCAGCAGTAGTAAAGGTAGTAGTAGTAGTAGTAGTAGTAGCAGTATCTATATAGTTACCTATACCTATACCAATATGTATATATGTATATATTTGGATTGAAACTGCCAATAGCTGATGTGTTGATATAATGTGTTAAAAAACAAAACACATTATACAAATACATTCTACATACAGTATTCAGTGTTTATATATAGATTGGTGAAAAAGCATCTGAAACAAAATAAAATATAAATCTGAATATTGCAATTGTATTAAATATAATGCAACTGAAAATTTCTACGTGTAAGACCTTATGTGGAAATGTATGAATAAAAGGTATGAACAAATATGAGTTACAACATTATGAGGATGTGAAAAACAACAGCAGTATAACATACTGAGACAAAGAAAAATTAATGGAACTATGTACGATATGAAAACGCCTAAATATGTAGTATGAAATAGGTGATGAATTATTATTATTAAGATATTTATATATATTCAATATATACAATATATGATATATATATTGGAATATGAAGAAAACATTTTTCATATAGTTATTATTTTATATGTAACATAAATGATTCGAAATTCGAATTATTCTCACTAACGTGGATAATATAGTTTAATCTAAAAAAAAAAATAATAATCTTGAGCGTCAAACTACTAACGCGCAGTCCACGCGAGATTTTACGAGAGGATAAGTTGAGGGAACATGGCGACGTCTAATTTGCTAAAGGTAGGAACCACTTCAATTCAATTATTTTTATTGAACGTTCGATAAAGTGTCTGTCACTGGTTTGGTGCAGCGTTGTCGTTCAGTTCTAACCTGAATGAACTGTACGCGCCACCCATAGGTGACTGTGTTGTCAATATTGACTTGAGCTGGGACTAGTTAAGTTACCTCTGGCTAACATTAGCTACTCATCACTGATTTAGCTAGCTAAACAGAATAGCTAGAAGACAGCTAACACTTAAGAGACAGAGGGAGAGACACAGACAGAGAGACAGAGAGACAGAGTTAGACCTGACGCTAGCCTACGCCAACTTAAAATCGTTGGCTGTATAAACTAGCAGCATCCTGAAACCTCATATCATCTGTCAGCAGTACCACAGGAATCTGCAGCTGACCTGACATTTACAAAAAGGGGAAAACAGAGTCAGCTGGCGTGTTAGTATTTTGTGCTATCAAGTGAACGTTAATCCACTGCTTGTAGCTTGCTAGCTACGCTAGGTCTGACAAGCATCTATGGCAGAGTGTAATACATGTCGTCTAGCAGAGAGACAGGGAGGTGACACAGGAGCAGCAGACCAAATTGTGCTATTGAGCAGGACAGTGCAATCAGAACTGAAGTAATGAGAAGTTAGTAACTGTCCACGCTGACAGTTGGGCAACGCTGAATCACATACATGTAATGTTAATCTACGCTACAGTTAGCCCTAATGCATTGATTGAACTAGCCAAGATATGTTCAGTTTTCTTTAGTATGTAGAGAATGCAACACCAAACTCTCAAAATCTGGTAGTTTAATGTTGCCTTGCACCTTGTAGAACAACTTAAGACCTTCTCCTCAATTTCTCCTTATTTCAATAAAATTTCAACTTTTAGAATAGGTGTGACTGTTATTCCCACAATCGTCTTCCACCAAAATACACCACGGTGGGCTTGAACAGAGTGAACCCGTTTTAAGAGCTGAAATGTTATTGGTTTAAAAGCTGCTTGGTGGATTGTATGTATGCCAAGTTTACCAGAGGACCCTAACAATTAATAAAAGGTTTAGCTCTACAAGTTGTGTATGTTTGCTGATAAGCCAGGCAACATTAAACTGCCAGATATTTCACTGGAGTTAGGCGTGATGTTCCCTCCATACAAGAAGGAATGACAGGTATTCAGGCTATATGGTATAATGTATTGATTATACCAGCAGTCAAGCTCCAGTGTTGTGACTGTTCCACAGTCCTGAATACCAAGCTACACCTCTGGTGATATAACTCATGAGCAGTTAGTATTATGCAGTTTACCTACTTCCTGTCTATTTCCAGAACAAAGGCTCCCTCCAGTTTGAGGACAAATGGGACCTGATGCGTCCCATAGTCTTGAAGCTGCTACGCCAAGAGTGTGTCACCAAGCAACAGTGGTTTGACCTATTCTCGTAGGTTCACTAACACATCATGGTTAGAGAGATACATCTGTCTCAATGGGGATTGTTAAGGGCATTAATAGATCCATAATCCCTCCACCGTTGTTTTTCCTCCTCATTTCCAGAGACGTCCATGCAGTATGCCTGTGGGATGACAAAGGTCCAGCTAAGATCCACCAGGCTCTGAAAGAGGACATCCTAGATTTCATCAAACAAGCACAAGCAGTAAGGCAAGAGCAGGGCTCTAAATTAACTTTTTACTTGCTAGCTCTGACAACTAAAATGTTACTGTCTAGCAACACTTGCACACAGTTTGGAGCACAGAAACATACATTTCACTTTTGTTTTCATAAGGGATAGGAGTCATTTATCATCTGCCCAATAGCCACTGCTTGTGGAAAACACTGTCTTGTGAAAGGAAGCCTCAAGAAGGAAATGTAATTTTAGCCATTTAACAAACAGCTTTAAAATCAGGTTGATGTTTGATTGGATAGAAATAGTCCTGCAGATTACCGGGCTGTAGACTGGCTGGCCAGCTCAATAGAGAGGAGGGGATCATAAGTGCATCACTGCTCTTTCTTTCTCCCCCTGCAAGGTGACACCCCTTTTCAGGGGGATGTCAAAAAGCATTCTGGGAAATGTAGGAAATAACTAACTGAAGTAGACGAGGCAGGTTGGGGTACACCGGAAAAAAAAAACGCTTTGTGGCAAAATGACTTCCGGAATGCACTGAGCATCACATATTGATGATGTCTAACAGTGTAAGAGTATCTGAGGGTGGATTTGTCCTCTAACCCTGTCCTACCCTCCATGCTCACCCTTTCCAAGCGGGTGCTGAGTCACCAGGACGACACAGCGTTGCTGAAGGCCTACATCGTGGAGTGGAGGAAGTTCTTCACACAGTGTGACATCTTGCCCAAGCCCTTCTGCCAGCTGGAGATCACCCTGATGGGCAAGCAAGGCAGCAACAAGAAGTCCAATGTGGAGGACAGCATCGTCCGCAAGGTGAGGAAGAGCGTGGATAGAAGAGGGTGCCTTGCTCTTCCCATCCAAGCATGTCTTATCTGCTGTTGTCACATTATTAGCAAAATTTTATTCTGCTTGTGTTTCTCTTGTCTCGTCCTCTTTTGCGGTGGCCGCAGCTGATGCTGGACACGTGGAATGAGTCCATCTTCTCCAACATAAAGAACAGGCTACAGGACAGCGCCATGAAGCTCGTCCACGCTGAGAGGCTGGGCGAGGCCTTTGACTCACAGCTGGTGATAGGAGTACGGGAGTCCTACGGTGAGATACACTATAATAAATTTGCCTTCTGAGCTTGGCAGACAGCTGTATTCAAAGCAGCTCACAAGACCATCAGTGTGTTGTTTTTAAGGAGCGATCACACCTACAGTTTGTTTTCTTTGATCCGAACCACAGTGGAAAATTTTACTTTGTTGCATTTTTTGTATGTGGTCCGTTTAGGGTCACACACACCCCAAATAGAAGTGAACCAGGGCTTGGAAACACGAGTCACACGGACTCACAAATCAAAACACATCCGATTCCAGTCCCTGTAACTGTAGCAAAGCATGATGGACTTGTTTGTGCACTGGTGTTCATACTAATTAAGAACACAGGATGAAATATTATTTCTTTGAGATATTTATTGGCCGCTCCACTGACTCAGTGGGTGATTGTACTGCGTGTTTTCTCTGAGCAGTGAACCTGTGCTCCAACCCTGATGACAAGCTGCAGATCTACAGGGACAACTTTGAGAAGGCCTACATGGACTCTACTGAGAGGTTCTACCGGACACAGGCGCCCTCCTACCTCCAGCAGAATGGGGTCCAAAACTACATGAAATATGTAAGTGTAAGCCGTAGCCAAGATGGAGCCCAGGTTTTCCACCGGTCATGGACTTTATGAAATATTGAGAGATGTATTACAGACAGGGGCAGTCAGGGAATTCGTGGAATGTCAGCAAGTTCTTTGCTGATTTATGTTCAAAGTCAAGTTAAGTCATTTATTGTCAAATGTGCAGCATCACTTACAGTCATACTGTACAATGAAATGTTTTGGACGAGGCACGTTCCAACATGGTAGATACACATAAATCACACATCTAGTATATATGAAAAAAAATATATTTTAAATAAATAAAAAAGAATAGCAATGAGACAGATTAAGGGCTAAACTAGAATACAAAGAGAATGTATGAATATGAAAAGCAGCAGGTTTGACAGTCACAAATGATCTAGAGATGCATATGTAAATACAGATGTGCAGGTATAAAGTGCATGTGCACATAAGTATTGTACATACAGTGACAAGGGTATGAGGTATAGTTCAGCGGTTCAGTAGCCTGATGGCCTGCAAATAGAAGCTGTTCTTCAGTCGTGAGGTGCGTGACTGACCGCTCCTGTACCGTCTGCCAGACGGTAGCAGGGTGAACAGTGAGTGTGCTGGGTGGCTGGGGTCCTTAATGATTTTATTGGCCTTTCTCAGGCATCGGGTGAGGTAGATGTTGTCCAGGGTGGGTAGCACCCTGCCCGTGATGGTCTGGGCGGTTTTCACCACCCTTTGTAGGGCCTTGTGGTCCAGCTGCCGTACCAAGGCCACTTTTCCTTCCACAGTAAGGCCAAGTAGGGTTTACCAGGGTCAGTTGAACATACACAACATGGGATTCAAAACACTATTTGTTTATTTGAACCTACAGCCTTGCTGCTATTTAAAGGCATGTTAAAGGTGCACATGAAAACTAAATGTCTTGTGACACTGGTCGCTTGCTCGCAGCACTGTCCTCCAACGTTGAGCAGTCGGAAATGTGAGTTAGTTTGGGGAGTATTGGGAGTCTTTTGAAACTCCAAATGGATGGGGGTCAGAAATCTCAACACCTGGCAAATTAAATGTTGAGTCACTGCTGTCGACCAATAGCGCTATCAGATATAATGTGGTAATTTTGTGCTGTGGGACAGTAAAAACCTTCCTTGTTCATTTCTGTAGTATCTCTGTAGTTAACAAGATAGAAAAATAATTTGGTTTTGGAGGAAAATGAGTAACTCCAGTGAGTAAGCCCCTGGATAGCCTCATTTGGACCCAAACTGGAAACCAAACCAAATCATCGCCCTTGAACTGATCTGAGCCTGAAAAACAGCAAACGTGCTAGGTAGGAAATTTTCATTTTTCAGTCAGAAAAACCTGTAAACTATTGTCGAACGTATGTCCCTGATACATTTCCCAGTTGTTTATATCACATCAGTCATCATCAGTAGTTCATTTATTGTACTTCCCACTAGTAATTGTTCAGATGTGGTAATGATTTACATCCATTGCAGACAGAGTAACCCATATACATGCTATGCAGTCACCACAGGTTTCACTTCTTTTGTAAGTTTATTTGTGAGCAGGTAATTCAAGAGGGATGATGTTTTCTAGATTGGTGACTGTATTTGTTGAGCACATACATCTTCCTTTTCTTCAATGGGGGGCTCATCCTCCATTTTCAAGGCTTCCTCCAAGGACCTTTTTCTGGAGGGCTTTTGAACAGTGCAGGAGGACCCCTACAGACAGAAGATGTTTGAGGAGAATTTTGATGATGTATTTCTAGATTGCGTGAAAAACGCTCTCGTTTGGACGGCATAAATATCTCTAGGATCATGAACATGAACAGATCCTATTCAAAAGCTTACCAACCCTTTTTGTGGATAATATGTCGACAAATTGGACTTGAATACAAATCCTTCAAGCAGCAGATACATTTTTCATTCTAACTCTGTACACATGTGGCTGTGATGTGAATGAATGTCATTCAACAGAGAGCTCTCAGGATGCACCGTAATGCTTTGATTCACGAAAATAAAGCACTGTGTTTCTTTTTGCCAGGCTGATGCTAAGCTAAGGGAAGAGGAGAAACGTGCACTGCGTTACTTGGAGACGAGACGTGACTGTAACTCTGTACAAGCAGTGAGTACACTACCACATCTCATTTTACTGTTGATTCTTTTTACAGTCTCTAGAGTTTACAGAGAATGGTGGAGAAACAGAAACGTCTTGTTGATGAGAGAGGTCAGAGGAGAATGGGCTGACAGACAGGCCACAAATGCTCTAATAACAGCTCTTTACAGTGAACAGTGATGTGCAGAAGGGCACCTTGTTGAATCCATGCCGGCAAGAATTCAGGCTGTTCAGGGATCGATAAAGTTTTCTCTTACCTTTTTTTTAAAGAAAAAAATATTGTATTAATATCTGTGTCCACCTGTACTGCAGTTCATATCACAACAATAGCATTCAGTGTAAGCCACTCCATAACGACACCCTGACACTGAAACTCATTGCTCACTATGCTTTTTTGTGCGTTTTTCCTCTCAGTTAATGGAGTGCTGCGTGAACGCGCTGGTGACCTCATTCAAGGAGACCATCTTGGCCGAGTGTCCGGGCATGATCAAACGAAATGAGACAGAGAGTGAGTACGGCCAGACTGCTCCCGCCAAAGGCTCAGCCAGCTCAGGTTTGCACCAGGAGAAGGCCCCCGTCAAAAAACCCACCCCACCCCGTCCCGTAGAGTGCTCATTTGTGTCACCACCCCTCTTCAACATCAGTGTCTTACAATACCCTGTGCATGTCTGTCCCGATTGATGTCTAGACTGTAATAACCACCCATCCTATGTCCTGCAGCTGTACTCCTAACAGTAGTAGTGTGTGTGTCCGTGGTAACATCACCATGTGTAATGGAGTATCTGTGTAAGTCTGTTTTCTTGCAGTATGATTTGAAAATGGGTATTTTAAAGTAGCTCATCATCTGCTAATGTAGACTTACTTTGGTTTATTCAACCATCCTAATAACATTGGTCCTGATTGTCCCTTGATTATGGCAAAGTTCACATGCTTTCATATGACACATTCATTGTACTTTACCAAAATCAATCATTTTAGCTCTGAGATGTTAAAGGGAATGTTTTTGTCTTAAGTGTCTTAAGTCCCAGTTTCTCCAGTATGTGACCACGCTGCTTTTTCCTCCATCGCAGAGTTGCATCTGATGTTCTCCCTGATGGACAAGGTGCCCAGCGGCATCGAGCCCATGCTGAAGGACCTGGAGGAGCACATCATGAGTGCTGGCCTGGCTGACATGGTGGCCTCGGCGGAAACGATCACCTCCGTGAGTGTTGCATACATAAGCACTTGGAGATCCTATTCGATCCTGAAAGTCCACATGGATAGACGTGCCTGACACACAAGCAGGGCCTCACTTTAAAAGCAATTGATTACACTACGTGATTCTTTCTAACAGGACTCTGAGAAATATGTGGAGCAGCTGCTCACCTTGTTTAACCGCTTCAGTAGACTGGTGAAAGAGGCATTTCAGGACGACCCGCGCTTTTTGACAGCTAGAGACAAAGTGAGCCCAACCTTTACCTTACCTTATCTTTTAACAGTATCATGCCACTTACAGGATACACATGTTGTTTATTGAATGTTATGTTGTCTGTCCTCTTTGCAGGCATATAAAGCTGTTGTGAACGATGCCACTATATTTAAATTGGAGCTTCCCATGAAACAGAAAGGGTAAGAGATACTCTGCACAATGTTGTTGTTGTTTTTTTGTCCCTTGACTGAAGGCAGTAATGTGTGACCGCCACACATTACTATTGATGCTCTCCTCCTTTCTGCCCTGTGTTTTCAGGGTGGGTTTGAAAACTCAACCTGAGTCCAAGTGTCCAGAGCTGCTGGCCAACTACTGTGACATGCTCTTGAGGAAGACCCCATTAAGCAAGAAGCTCACCTCTGAAGAGATAGAGGCCAAGCTCAAGGAAGTGGTAGGTTTTGAGGGTGGGGTGTCGTGTCATAGTAAATCACTAGAAAATGAGACAAATGACTTCGATAGACTACTCATTTGAAATGTTGTCTTGATTGCTGAATGATAAAGGATCAGGAATTGATCAAAATCAGATGTTGTCAACGTTGTCTACCATTCAACTTCACCAGATATAGACACAATGTGAATTCAAAAACTATACAAACCACCTACATATTGTGGTCCCTATACTTAATTGTAATATCATAAGCACAGCGTGGTTATAAGTCTCGGAAGTGAATTGATTCAGGACCGATAATCTGATTTACCTTTTTGTAAATCAGGCAAAAAGGCAACAGCACTTTGAACTACAACCCATGCACTAGCAACTAAGCTGCTGAACAAACTGAAAATCAAATCCACAACATTTCTACCGTGTCTTTTGAGCAAAAGGTGTCACTGCCTACCCGCCTGAACAATTTGTTCAGTTTGATACAGCAAGTGAACTGTTCGCTCAGTCCAAACACAAGATGCCAATTCAGCAGCTGAGCTATGAACCCATACACTAGCAACCGAACAAACTGAGTGACATGTACAGTATCGGGCTTGTATGCTGTCACATGAAGACTACAATGAATGAATGAACAAGGAAGTCTGAGACTGTGAGTTTGTTGCTACTGTGGTTGTGGTTTTTTTGGGAGTGTAGCCAGCCAGCACTGAAGTCATTGCCAAGGTAGGAAGATGACAACTATGTTTGTCCCAAACATGTGTTTTGTGTTTACAAGCGCGTCGGCTCGCTTAGAACTGTTTGGCCTGTTTGGTTTGTGAACCGATTTGACTTGTTCACTTTAAAGTATCCTTCAAATGAACTATTGATTTGTGAATGGACCCATCACTGTTGTATTCATGTATGATAATGTACACGATGGTACTACCGACTAACAAATATATGTTCTAACATGCCAAAGTTTGCTACTTCAGTGTTAATGTCACGTCATCTTTTATCCAATCACCATACCTGTTATAAAACCAAAGCGAATGCTGATTGGCTCGCTAAGTAACTCGTTGCCACAGACAGGGAAAACAAACTTGCCCACACATCACTACACCTTTGTCTCTCATTTGCTCAAAGTAAATACAGTAGAAACTGTAAAACTACATTTTACTAAAATTGATGGCGCATGGTGCAATATTTGTGACAGGAAATAACTTGCATGTCTGGCAACAGCTCGAACCTACTGAAGCACTTAAGAGTGCACAATGTTAACTCCTTTGTTGTTGTTGCTACGACTTCCCTGCTCTGTTACCACTAGTCTCACCTTGATAGACACAACCCAACTACACCCATACGCCAAGCCCACAACGAATGGTATACACCCCAAAACCTCCCCAACATCATTGAAAGCCAATTTCAGGCAAATGGGGAATTTAGACATGAACACAGAGTCACAGACAGACACAGGTTATTTTAATATGAAATTACATGTTGCAAAATCCAAATGTAACTGTCTTCCTTTTTTGGAAATTTATCATCATCATCATTTGGAACTGTTCCAAAATCATTTGGAACAGACTATAATTTTAGGTTTATCTGTGTTCTTTGCAGCTATTAGTGCTGAAGTATGTCCAGAACAAGGACGTGTTCATGCGGTACCACAAAGCCCACCTGACCCGTCGCCTCATCCTGGACATCTCGGCCGACAGCGAGATAGAGGAGAACATGGTGGAGTGGCTCAGGGTATGATCTGTGTGGGTGGCAGAGAGAGAGAGAGAGAGAGAGAGAGAGAGTGTGTGTGAGAGTGTGTGAGAGTGTGTGTGAGTGTGTGTGAGTGTGTGTGAGAGTGTGTGAGAGTGTGTGAGAGTGTGTGAGAGTGTGTGAGAGTGTGAGTATTCACTTTATTGTCTTCTGGCCTGATAAGTTGTTTGTTCAGGGTTGTAACATGAAATAGAATCAAAAAACAAATTTCTTTTGGCGGTAGTTTGACCTCACCTAATAATGACTGGTTGTCTCTGCTGTCATGTGTCCCTAACAGGAAGTAGGAATGCCAGCTGACTATGTCAACAAGCTGGCCAGGATGTTCCAAGACATCAAGGTGTCAGAGGACCTCAACCAGTCCTTCAAAGAAATGCACAAACATAACAAGCTGGCTTTACCAGGTAAGGAATGTTGCAGTGAGATGAATGGATTTGAATGGAGAAGGAAATATACAGGGCTTTATATTAACTCTTGTCCAGGAGAAGGGGGGAATGCATTTATGTTAGATAAAAGTTTCTCTGCAAAGTGATACAGCTGTTGCATCTTAGTAGCCAAGGTGTAATGTATGTTGTTATACTATCTTCTGTCAAAGTGAGCGTTTTGTTGCCAGCACATTCTGCATTTTACCCAGGCTAAACTGCTGCCAGCACCAACAGCACCTCATCGGAGAGGTTTTAACCTCTCCGATGAGGGTACGGTTTCATCCACGTTTCTTCAGCCACCTGTAGCTGGCCAACAGATTGTTTTTTTTCTGGATTGGAGATTTCCATTGGCTAATGATTTTGGACAGCTAACAGAACAATTAACAAGTGCCTGAAAAGCTTAAAGTGTTATAAAATCATCATGTGATCTCTTTCATGAACATGCTGTCTACAGGTCCAGCCTATTTATTCTTCACTATTTCAGTAGCAGGTGCGCTTGCCTTGTGACTCCCACTTCAAAAGTACATCCAACATGCACCTAAAATACAGCCAGCCCGTCGATTCTAATTGATCTACAGGTGTTTTCATTCTCAGATTTATTTCAACTGCCAAATGTGTCTTGAATTTCATAACCTTTTCTACACAATGTTGATATTTGGGGGGCCCAGGATATTCATGCAGCAGCAAGCTGGGTCTTGCGCTCACATTTGCAAAGTTATATAAAGTAGCTTTCACTACATGGTGTTTGGTTCCTGCTGTTTTAAGTATGGGCCCGTCACGGGGTTATAATCACTCTGGGTGCTTTGATTTTTGGCCTGGATTGTTGGTGTTTGAGATAAGCTTATCTCACAATATGAGAGTCACTATATCCCACAGTGAAACATCAAAATGAATGTTGGGAAAGGGAAGTTAAGGCCATAAATGTAACCTTGGCTCTGATAGCGTGAGTGTGATGCCGGATCACCATTCTTTCTAGGGTGCAATGAGAAAATGACATGAGAATGGTAAAAATGTGTGCCCAGTGACAGAAATCCATTGGTTTTAGACAAACTAGCTGTAACCAGTTGTCCATCACTAACTAATGTGCATTTCCTTGTACGCCCCCCCCCCAGCGGACTCGGTCAACATAAAGATCCTGAATGCCGGTGCCTGGTCGAGGAGCAGTGAGAAGGTGTTTGTGTCTCTACCTACAGAACTAGAGGATCTGATACCAGAGGTGGAAGACTTCTACAAGAAGAACCACAGTGGCAGGAAGCTTCACTGGCATCACCTCATGTCCAATGGAATAGTGAGTCCCTGCTCAGAGAAAAAAACACAAATGCACAGAGATGCACTTAGAAAGCTGCATAATTAGGTCACCTTGCTCCAATGACTTTTTGCTTGCAGCTCTTTGCTGCAGAGACACACTCCGAATGGGCCTCATCAGCCTGTTTGTATGCTGTTCATGCATTCATTTGTAGTCACACTAAAATCTTACTTTGTATTTATCAACCTTATATGAGTCTACTGTTCCCTTGATAAATCACACATGTGAATAAGCGTGTACTCATTCACACGACTAGTTCATTAACAATTTAACAATGTCGGAAATTTGATTTTGGGACTCGTAGCAGCCCAAGTAGCATGGTTTCTTTTCTTCATAATTCCATGGCTTAAAAGGAAGATACCGAAACCATAAGATTATCTAAATATAACATGAAATAACAGTTAAAACTCCTGGAATGCAATAATTATACTATTAAACGTGTCACGTTTTGATCAAAAAGCTGTAAATAATGTAATTTTATATATGGGTAACGAAAATTCAGTGAAAATCGTGTTTTCCATAAGGTTGATAAGCACAACTTCCCTGCCTGTTCTCACATGCCAGCAGCAAAATAGTATGGTTGTAAGAACAGAGCGTATTATCTAACGGTATCTGGATCACTTTTTTTTTTTAAATATATGGCAATCTTAATCTTTATGGAAAGAAATCAAGTTACTGCTTTTCGGTAACACTAAAGTGTAGTGAACTTTACCATCAACGGAGCAGGTAGGATTCCCATTCCTCATATCTTTTAGGGTCCACTGATAAATTCCACAAACTTATTTTGATAAAAAGTCGACTTTTTTTTAACTGGCTTGTGTGTTGCTACTTTATCTTCTTCCTTCTTCTTCTTCTTATGGGGGGCTGTAGCGAGAGGAAAGTTTTGATAAAAGCCCCAAGTTTATGCAAACTTTTTTTCTGGGTGATTTTCAAACAGATGAATCGATGTTGTACTTCATACATGAGGCGCAGTTATTTAGTCTGAGGATTACAATTTATTCCAATGCACTAATAGTACTTTTTTGTGTTCCAACGGCCATACTTTGTGAATCACATGTGAAGTCTTCTTGACCAAATCAGACCTCCTTCACATCTCTCTCCAGATCACCTTCAAGAACGAGGTGGGCCAGTATGACCTGGAGGTGACCACGTTCCAGCTAGCTGTGCTGTTTGCCTGGAACCAGAGGCCCAGGGAGAGGATTAGCTTCGAAAACCTCAAGCTGGCCACCGAGCTGCCGGATGCTGAGCTGCGGCGCACTCTCTGGGTAAGGGGAGGGAGGTCGGGGGCGGGGCGAATAGATGCTGCTGATGATGCTGATTTCATAAAAGCAAAAAATAGAAATTGTGTTGTCATATTTTTCTCCTCCTCCCAGTCTTTGGTGGCGTTCCCCAAACTCAAGCGGCAGGTCTTGTCATACGACCCGGTGGTGGCTTCACCCAAAGACTTTGCGGAAGGAACGCTATTTTACGTCAACCAGGAGTTTTCTCTGATGTAAGGAATGTAGTTATACTTAAAACAAAACCTAAAAAAAAAGAAATGTTGGCATCCACAGTGACTTAGGCGGTCGTTTATTTGAATCTGCCCACTCAGAAAAAACTCAAAGGTTCAGAAGAGAGGGAAGATTAACCTGATAGGCCGGCTGCAGCTCACCACGGAGCGAATGAGAGAGGAGGAGAACGAGGGCATCGTCCAGCTCAGGATACTAAGAACACAGGTATGGGGATCGGCTCGCAGCAGGCCACCGCATGCAGGATCAGATTCTGCTGGGTCTCGCCTGGGTGATGTAACACTGCCCACTGCGAGTTAATAGTCTGACTTTCCAGTTCCCATCATGGAGGGATTCATCTTTGTTTCTCTTTCTCACCAATTTCCCTTCTCCCCATCCAGGAGGCCATAATCCAGATCATGAAGATGAGGAAGCGCATGAACAACGCCCAGCTGCAGACGGAGTTGGTGGAGATCCTGAAGAACATGTTTTTACCGCAGAAGAAGATGATCAAGGAGCAGATGGAGTGGCTGATAGAGCACAAGTACATTAAACGGGATGAGGCCGACATAAACACGTTCATCTACATGGCGTAACGCGACGCGTTACAATGACTTTCGTTGACTATTGGTTTCAGTGGGTCAGGCCTGATGGACACTAGAATACTTCCAGGCCCCCGTCCTCCATTTTTAAAAAAAAAACAAACAAAAAATGTCTTGTGCAGGGAGGCATGAATATAAGACCGACACCTATTTAAAAAAAAAGTGGAACTTCCTGCCTTATAGTTGTACAAAGAAAAAAAAAAAGAAGCATTAGTGCAGCAGGAGTCTGCACCAAGCATTTTATAGTTGTTCTGAGTTGGAGGGAGCGTTGTCCAGATGAGGTCCATTTTTGATGCCATGGTGTCTCCCCACCACCGTAACGACCAGTCACCTCGGTAGCCCCCCCGCCCTACAACACTGAAGTCTAAAGGCATGTTGAGAGGGAACCTACCCACAGTCCAGTTTTGATTCACGTTGAAACCCAGACCATGAAAGCAGACCAAACCCTAACCCTCCATTATGACGCAGAGAGGATGCTTCTTTAACCCGGCAACATTGGTTGCCGGGGGGGGGG
>CABFOQ010010744.1:11700-21710 GCA_900660455.1 Gephyroberyx darwinii | reverse complement strand
AAGAGGTAGAGGGAGGCGGTGAGGACGGTGGTCCATACCGGACTCCTAGTCCCCAGCAGAACCACAACGAACACAACCGAGTAGAGGGAGACTTCCTCTCCGAGCTGCAGCATTTTCCGTACCGTGTGTCAAAAAGGACAACGAAGCCCAATGCGGCGTCTGTCAGCTAGCTGTCCGGCTGCTCGGCTACTTTTTCCAACGGTCTTATCCGAGATGCGTTCATGCTCCGCCTGTAGCACTTCAAACGATCAATAACATATTTTCACAATTTACTGAGCGTAATCGTTTATTTTGGCAAGTTACACACCTGACGTGATTAAGAAGCACCGGCGGTAGAAGCTTGACGCAAAGGTGACCGGATGTGACCCCCTAGTGGGGGTCACTGCGGTAAGACCTCTCGTTTCCATATTACGCAAAATTCTTACTACTATTATTTTAAAATTAATTCAAGCAACATGTAAACCTTTTATAGTTGTCTAAAAACAAAAAAATAGCACTGAAGACATGTAACGTAATTATTTTGGTTTTATTAAAAGTTCTTAAAATGTTTTGTTGTTGTTGTTGTTATCTCTGTACCAAGAAAAAAATAATAATTGTTGACCAAGCTTAATAAACATGTTCAGTCTTACGGGCAATTTTTAATAAATATCAAAAAATATCTTACAAAATATTTAGCAACACGCCCACATGGGGAAACGTCATCATGAAACACATCCGGGTCAGATTTCAGTGTTTGACCTAGCGGCATGGCTAGCTCTCAACTCATGTCTTTGGTCTGACTCTCGTGTTTATGTTTTCGTTCATCTATTTATCCTGTCGTCCGTCATGGTGAGCTTCCTCTCTTCTGTAATCTCTCTCAATATGGTTTTCTTTGGTTTGCAAGAGTGAGTATGGTGTGTAAAGTGCAGCAACGTTAGCCACAGAACTCAGTGATTGCTATGTAGGACAGAAGGCTAGCTCTATCTCTAAATATTGGTCTAATATTTATTATTGTAACTGTGGTTAATTTGTTTTACAGGATAGTCAGGAGTCCTTTGTTAATGCTGATGATGAAGTTCTTCATTTATGAGTTTTATGCTGTTCTATGCACTTTTATGCATGTATGTGTTAATGTTTTATGCTTGTTTTTATGCACCTGGCTGCAAGGAGAATTTCCCCTCGGGGTCAATAAAGTTTAATTGAATGTTTTTACACAACCACATCATGCAAAGATCAGCTGCAGCTACACTCGTGTTTAATAAATGTATTTTAATGCTAAAGCCCTGCCAGTAAATTGTTGACAGGGCAAAGTAGGAATGACAACTGGTTTCTACTAATCAAAAAAAAAAAAAAGGGGATTAGAAATTTGAAAGTGGTGATACTGGAGGAGGACTTTAATTTCTAATTCATCTGCTTTGTGTATCTCCCACAGCTTAGGTCAGTACTCCTTTCCAGGTTAGTCCCCCAAGTGCTGTCCCGTACCAGAGGGTCATTCGTACTGACGAGTCCCACGAGTCGGCTACTTTATGGCGCACAACCCCTTTTCCCTGGTCATGTAGGACTGACGGCACCCAGCTTCCATGGACCCCATATACCTCAAGTCACTGCTCTGGCAAAGTACTCCGACCTGTCCGCACAAAAGTACAGCACGATCTACACCCTACCGTACATCAAGCTGCTCAGAGCCGCATCCAGGCTCAAACTACTTCAAACTGGAATCACCTTAGTCATCTTGCCCCCTGTTTATTACCTCTACCTTCAGGGAGACGTGCCCTACTTCCTGGTCAACTATGCAACGGGGATAGCGCTGTTCGCCGGCATCATGTTGTACACTGCCAGTCACTTTTTCAGAAGAGTGGTGGGGATGATGTACCTGGACTCGTCCCAGACCACGCTCAAAGTCTCGCATCTCACCTTCTGGGGCAGGCGCCACGATATGTACCTTCCTGTGTCGGATGTTATGACCACCGGGGACGCAGGAGACTCTGTAGGCGAACCGATATTGAAGCTGAGGAGATACAGTAGTCCACAGATCATGTATTTTTCCACACGGTTTGGACGTGTGGTGGACAAACAGGGTTTTGAGAAAGTGTTTGGGACTCTAAAATGATGTGCAATTTGTTAAAATATTTAAAAGCGATCTGTTCTCCATCAGCATCAGTTAAAGATTACGCAATAATCTACAGTCTCTCGCGAGTATGATTTACCTGTAGGATGTACTCGCTGTTGGCTGAAGTCTGACTGCGTCCAGTGTGAATGATTGGTTAAAGAGTTTGTTATTGAAGAGCAAGGATGAACATTTTCAGGCCTCAGCAGGACTCTGGCCTGTAGAGTGGAACACCTGATCAGTGAGCAGTGTTTGGGTTAACATTACTTTGTACCGAGGTCGACTACTCAGATTTCTTTTTGTGGTAACTAGTAACTTAACAGTTACGTTTTTCAATTGTAATTTATTAGTAACTTTTTCAATTAGAATGTTTTTCTTTCATATTGTTTCATTTTTGTTAGTAGAAATAGTGATCCTGCGAAAATCCCGCGACATCTCGTGCACTTGCTCTAATTGAAAAGACGCCATTTAAGTGTGCATGACATAAATGAGATTGGCTTACTCTAGAAAAATATTTCAAAGTATATTTTCAGCGTTAAACCTTTTCTGCTGGCCTTAATTGGTGTAATGAACATGTGAATGGAAAATTACTAATGTCATGTGTCTGCAAGCATGTTTGTATTACATAGATACTGTTCGGGTCACTTTCACCCGGCAGTGACAGTGGAGGCTAAAAGTGGTCAAATGTTTCAAATTTTGACCAAAGTGTAAGCAAAAAAAAAAAAAAAAAATCTGTCTACTTCCTCTTCTTGGGTGGTCTAGACAGTGGTTCTCAATCCAGTCCTCAAGTACCAATTACTCTGAACCAATTAAAGTATCATGAAAATGTGAAGCCACTAATTGGTTCAGGTGTGCCTGAGTAGAGCTGGAGCTGAAACCAGTGGGTAGTGCAAAAGTACTCTAATGACTCACTTTTCATAAAGAGGAGCTTTGTAATGAACCAGTTACTTTTAAAAAGAAAGGAAGTAACCGATTACATGTAAAAGTAACTTTGCCCAACACTGTGACTCAACGGTGACGGTTTTCATCAGACACGTATTCAGAATGGGGGAGATTTTCTTTTCAATAAAAATGTTACAAACAATTAAAATACTTTTGTAGTTTTATTTAAAAGTATACTTTATTTATTTATTTTTACATTACTTGACTTTATATTGAATATGAACATAATTATTCTTGTTAATTTCACATAAGAGGGATAAATGGTGCACGTTAAAAGGAAGGCGTGCTTCATCAGAGTTTAAACCGATGAAACCTGCGGACGTCTCCGCTGTGTCTCTCTACTTGAGCTCAGCGATGGCGTCGTTGAAGATGTCTAGGAAGAGGTGTGCATGGTGCTCCTTGAACACGAGGGCCGGACGAAACCTGATGGATTGGGTTCCGCAGCCGCCCAAAACCACACCTTGACAGGATGACAAACAGCATTGGCATACTAAAACCCGGTTCATTCTGTTAATTCTGCTCTTGCTGCCGTCATGCTGGATGCCTTACCCTTGTTTCGAGCCTTGAGGATGAGGTTGTTGCGAGTGGCCTCATCCCTCACATCGATGGCGCAGAAGGTCCCGATGCCTCTCGCTCTGCTGAAGAGGTGAGGGTACTTGGCCTTGAATAAGAGGAAAGGAGATTCTGTTGCTGTACTCACATGCTCATGGCTTTGTATTAGTGAACATGTCAGTGTTACCACAAAATAGCTAGCCTGGCCCCAACCTCACCTGGAGGTCATAGAGACCCTGCAGCATGACCTTGCCAGACTTCTTCACCTCTTCCAGAAGATTCTCAGTCCTGATCACCTTGATCACCTCGGTCAGGAACATGTTCTTGGTGTGGTCTCCGAGCCACGTGTTGAAGATCCTGAAAGGCTGAGGAGAGCAAACCGGAAGAGCTAGGAAACTGTTTTATATGGGGGCCTACAGCAGCTACAGTAATCGGTTTCACTGAGTCGCTTAGTGAAGGAATAGCATCAGAAGTTATTTTCAATTCCCCTGTAATATTAAAACATTGATTAGACATGTTTTGCTATGATGCTGCAGAGAGGTACCATGTTTCTGATGTTACACAATGGATAAGCTTTCAACCTGGTCTGTTTGGAAGTTGTCTTTGTAGTAGTAGCCTCCCGTCAGCATCTTCTTACTGAAGGAGACGATGTCAGCCGGATCGTCCAATCCCCAGTGTTCGTGAGCCCAGAACTTCCCTGTAGACCCGCCCCCTGTCTGCACCTCGTCCACTAGGAATGCACAGCCATGCTGCGCAACACACAAGGGTCAGAGGGCAAAGTTGAACAGGGAAACCATACGTATGTTATAGCACTATATACTGTGCTCTATAAAGCATTTTGACTGAGCACTCACTACGTATTTAGTTTGTTCTGAACAAAGAAGTTTCCTCCAAAATCAGTGACACCTGCTCTTACAAGATGATTGATGGGACAAAGTAGAATCAGTTTATGGTATTTTTTAAAGGATAACAGGTAAGTTGAGTACTACTGACAGACAAACTTCAGATAACTGACTTTGGAAAATTGAATCTGCAGTCATTAAGATGAACCGTGTACCTTCTTGGAAATACTCCTCAGCTTCCTGTAGAAGTCCACGGAGGCGTGGTTATCCCCTCCCTCCGCCTGGATTGGCTCAATTACAATCCCTGCTACTGGCCTGCCCTTCTTCCCCCACTTCTCTATCAGGTCCTCAGCCTAAGACAGAGGGAGGGGATTCAGACAGATGAGTAATGCTTATGGATGGTATAGGACAGAATGAACCCCAGTTATATTGGAGGTATTGTTGCAAAAACCTTCCCTTACTGATACTGGCTCTGATACTGCAGGTGGGCTGAAATGAAATACTGAAATACTGTATGAGAGACAGATGGAAACATCAAGTTAAAAGGATGGAAGAGAATACATCCCAGCGCTTAATAACTGAGCTAGACAGGAAAACGAGAATGAACCGTTTATCAGAGGAGGATGGAAAGACAAAAGAGAGGAAACGATGTAAAAGGCCCCGACCTCCTCCAGGCAGCGGGCTTCCTCCTGTGCGTTCTCCCTCTCAAACTGGTCCAGGGGATACTTCAGCTTGGGGAAGGGGGCGATGGGCCAGTCAAACGTCGGCACGTCGAGCTTCTGGATGGCCTTAGTGTGGGTGGTGGCCAAGCAACCTGCAAAATAAAGTATAGACGGTGAAGATTATGAAACTTTATACAGTTGTGTTTTAGTAGGGTTAGACTGATATACTGTGTTGTCAGTGTTGTCCACTGCTGATAGGATGCAAGTGAGGATATCAATCAAATTGAATTTCAGCACATATCGGCAGCTTCAACCCAAAAATCAAAGTGTTTCACAAAGTGCTTTACATGGCACATAAATACAAATAAAAACAAAAGAATCCCATCATAGTGCCAACACAATGTTTCGACACAATGTGTTGAGTGGAGATCATGACCATACCCAAAGTTCTTCCATGAAATCCGCCCATGAAGGACAGCAGAGTGAGGTCAGGACATCCAGGGACCTACAGACAGAAGATCAGACTGAACTTGTTTCCGTGACAACAATGTTCCTTTCAATGTAGATTTCCATTGGAAAAAATTAAGTCCATGAGGCGTCAAAACTGTGTTTGTAGAAAGATTCACAGCCAATTGAGACATTTTTCAACATGGGGCCATTGTATCCTATCATGCCTGTAAAGAAACCATTTGATGGGCAGCACTGGGATTAGCCTTGACCTACCTGATTGATTATACTGGTTCTCTCCTCCTCAGGGCTGGGCTGGCTGGTGCCTCTCTGCTTGTTCTGAAGGGAAAACACCACATATCAACCAGCATGTAGAAACAACATCTCTAGAAGCAGCTTTCTGCGGTGATCTATAGGAAAAACCATCACACATTTGTTTCACCGACATGAAGTAACATCTAATATCTAGAAGTACCTTTACATTTGACATGGCAACATCTCCACTAGAGGTAGCTTTCCGTTTCCTCCATCACTTACTCTGTACCAGATGAAGATGGATTTGTACGCATTCTCATTGGAGCAGGAGCCACAGGACATGGTTTGCACTCGGCTGAAGCCCTTGGGCGCCACCTGGTGGATAGTAGCAGCAACAGACAAAGAGAGGTGACGTTATTATCTGGCCACTTCATTTTAGTAGTATAGTGGAAATGATCATTTATAGGTTTAGGGAATTGCACCGACCACGTGATCTGATCAAACTGAAAGGACTTGGGTTCTATTTGTCATTGTCCAGAGGTCAGGATCTTATTAACCCCCCCCCACATAGTAAGAATACCTGAGAAGACATGCCTTACTGTGACTATAGGTATGAGGTATGACAGTGATGTGCCTCACCATCATACCCATGATGATTGTGAGGAACCCCATCTTGGGTGTTGCTGATAAATCAAACTTACAGACATTAAGCCGTTAAACAGCTTCTCGGGAAACTTGCCGGGCGGGAGCATCCCAAGAGCTGGTCTGTTCACAAACGTACCCTGTGGCCAAACACATTGTGTATCATATTACATCCATGGAAAGGCTCTGTCAGCTCAGTCAAACAGTTCCATCATAGATCCATTTTACATCGACAACAGGGTTCAGGGGTAATACTTTTGGTTTACCATATTCTTTGGGTCTTCAATGATTTTGGTAAGTGCTGGGTGGTTGTATCCTGAAAAGCAAAGACATAATCTTTGTATTTTCTGTAGTTTTTTCAAAATATGTAGGTATAGACAGATAGATAGAGGCTGGCTCTCTCACCAATGGGGATGGAGGCGATCTGAGTGTAGACGTCCAGCATGCGGTTGCCATCCACATCCACCAGGTAGTTCCCTCTGCTCTCCTCATAGTCACAGAAGAAATTCACCTGGATCACATTCTGTCAACCACATGAAAAAACATAAATAGTTCAATAAAACTCACATGATTGGTGCATTGTTGGAAAGTCTTTATTACATTAGGGCTCACCCTGATGAAAGCTTTGGTAGCTGCAACACGTAGGTTGCAATAAGAAGGATTTTAATGCCTGAGCCCTGATGAAATAAAGGCTTTTCAACTTTCAGCCCCACGTATGTGCCTTGGACTTCATTTGTTATTGAATCCTCTGATCCTTTCCCAAAGAGCACCAGTAAAGGTCAAACCAAACACCCAAGAAGCATTTCTTCACACTGTTTTTTAACACCAAGGTATGTTTAAAGACTTTAGACGTCCACTGATATGGCTTGCAAGGACTAATCCCATCATGCTCAGGGCTATCAAACCTTTTAACCATGAACCATGAACCATTTGATGCATGTGTTTGTAGTGGCGTTGTTGAGGTACTCTGAGGTATTCTCACCTGGACCTTTTCCAGCTGCTTGGACAGGCTCTGGAAAAGAAAAAAAAAATCTAAAAATCAGAACCACTTTATTCACCGGGTACGATAAATGTACAAGACTTTGGTGACATTTGTGCATCCAAGCAGCATGACATACATGCCATACAGAGCTACGTATGAGAGGTAAATTGAGGTAAAGTTTTAGCTTCAAGCTGCTTGGTCCTTGCCCTCAGATGACTCAAATGAGTTTTCCTTAGGTGTGAATGACCAAACGGGCAAACTGCTTTGGCGAGCTCGTATTAATACACTCAGTAATAAGACAAACATTCACTACAGTCAACAGGCGGCTGAAGCTGTAACGGTGTCATGGGTTTAGGTCCAGTAGTGGCCAGATTGATGCTGTTGGTGTTTTTATTCAATGGTGCAAAGTTTGCGTTTTCTCAGCGGGGAAAGCGAGTCCTCTACTAGACATCATGAGATTGTACGTATTGGTCAATGTTGGAGTGAACATTGACCTTTGGTTGTTTGTGATCCATGCCCCTTGGAGGAGCTTACAGTACAACTACTCTAACACGTCTGTGCACTAATATCACCAAGACAAATTCCTTGTACTTCAAATTGACTCTGATTATGACAATCCTAACCCTTTCTCCACATTATTTCACATCATTTGTCCACCTGCCTTACCTTGGATATGGGACCAGGAACCTCCGTCTTCATACAGGGACCATCGAACTCCTCCTCAACAGCCTTGACTGCAGCTTGGCTGATGTGACGGTACCCTGTTGAGAAAGACACAGACTTTTATCCAAAGCCCCTATCTAAGGATCCTCATTTTAAATAGCATCCTGTCTATTTGGTGGACAGTTTTACCCAAGAGGTCTTACAGCACCATACATTTACCATGTGTTACCCTAACCCTGTCAGTGGCGGCGCTGTGCTCTGCCTATTGAGCGACGCAGGGAATACACATTTAATATAGTAGAAGAGTATGATTTGGGCATGGGACAGTAAATGTCAGGTGGGAAGTATCTGGACTTTAAGTTTGTAAAATGTTGCAATAATATGTGACAATAATTGCTACGTAGAAAATTGAAGGCTCAATTGTGAGCAAAACAAAAAGTGTGTGTGTGTTGTGTCATCTGGGTCATAAATCCACTCTATTACTGTAAATCATTTATCTTTTACCACACCCCCAACCTTAGACCCTCAGGAGATATGACAGAGATATACACACCAGAAATTTACAGTGAAGATAGATCACCAAAACCGGACAAAACCGGGAGCAAAAACGGATCGTGTTGATCATTTATGTCCACCTTTGCTCTCCCTGCCAAGCTCAGTTGACTCTTGGAAAACGTTTCTATCAGCAAATGCCTTTTACAGGACCCTTCGCCGGGGCCCTTGAAGCAAAACGCACGCCCCCAGACACTTGGGCAGATGCTTTGGGTAATTGGTAGACCAGCTCATGACCAGTTTGACCAAACTCAAACCACTTTACAACCAGTTTGACCAGCTCATACCAGCTAAGGGTCAATCTGGTAAAGTGAATAAAAAACAGCGACACAAAGCACAGGTTTCTTGAGTCACCCTGTCTGGGTCTGGTTTGTGATAAATCAATCAATCAATCAAGTTTATTTGTATAGCACATTTCATGCACAGAGGCAATTCAAAGTGCTTTACGTGAGGTTTAAAAAGAACATAAAATAAAATAAAATACAAAAAAACCCCACAATAAAATCAAAAAAATATAATAAAATAAAATAATAAAATCATAGTGCAGAAAAAATATAATAAAATAAGATAAAATAAAATAATAAAATCATAGTGCAGATGGGGCATTTGAAGTGCAGGAAAAACATAATAAATCTTTTATGTTATGATGAAGACTGTACATTAAACCTTACCTGTGTCTATCATCACTATTATCTACTCTACCAGTCTCTACCAGTCTCTACCTGTGGCGGTCAGTCCGAGGCAGGGTCTGAGGGAAGAGGTCACGCGGTGACTCAGTATACCACAGGCCATGTTGTCCACTTGACCTAAAGTGACACCGAGAAACGACAGTGACTGCAAACCCCTATAGGTTAATATGTAACACAGCATCCACTCTAAAGGATCCAGAATGACTAATTACAAAATACGGTACATGTTGAGAAAAACAACTGGGATACGCATGAAACAACGATGGCTGACACGTGACGCGCACAGTGTGATGGTTACGCCAGAGAATTGAGCCGCATGTTGACATTGCTGAGGCTTCAGCGTGAACCAGATGAAATATAGATCGAAAAATATTACAAAGTAAGCTATCAGGTTCATCCTCATATTTCCTTGTTTGGTGTGCAGTGTAGCAGAAATCTACCACATATCACCTGTTCATGACAACACATCTCTATGGATCCATTTAGGGGTTTGACCAGTAAGTTCACTCTAGATGGTCTAGTCGGATTCCTGCTGATGGGCTTTTGGGATTTAGCTTGCATGTCCTGTTCTCCTGGTCTATATGCTCTATTCCCCCCATGTTGGTCATGTCTGTCTGTGTCCATGAATGAGTCTGTGTGTGTGTGTGTGTTTCCTATCTGCTCCCAGGCTGTGGCTGGGCAGCATCGGTGTCCTCG